>PDNA01000071.1:0-146088 GCA_002573605.1 Polytolypa hystricis UAMH7299 | reverse complement strand
TACCCTTACCCTTACCCTTACCCTTACCCTTACCCTTACCCTACCCTAGGGTTACTGTATGGGGAAAGTTTCTCCGTTCCGCTTTCTCTTGGCTAGGACCCTCCTGCCAAGACACAGAACTGATCCCGATCTGCCTTGGCAGACAAGGACTCACCTTGAAAAGTGGACCTTGCTTTACAAGTAAGCATGTATGTACTGTGCCCCCTGATACATGTTCCCTCCTGCAGTACTCACCCTTGAGCCTCACCACACCCTTTCAGGGATGTAGTGAAAGTACTACTGTTGTAAATAGGCGCCCTGTAGGCTCTCCTGGGTGTGCTGCTGCTGCTGCCTGCTAGCTTGGTAAGAACCTCTCTACAGATCTCGCCCTGCAGAGATACTACTTAAACCTGTTAGCTGACAGAAAGGAGAATACATACCTCTTGAAGGATTATATAGTACCCAGAGGAGCCAGATCCTCTAGAACCAATCAGTTGCCCTTTGGAAACCTGTTTAAATTCAGGTTTAAACTAGCTGTACTCTTCCTTTACCCTCAACTGAAAGATCTTCAAGATACTCTTGCAAATAAGTGGAGAAAAACCCTCTTCTCCTCTCATATATATATGGCCAAGGCACTTGCTCTACCCTGAGTTCTGTCAGTCTCAGAGTAGTTCTTAGCCTGACTCCTGTATTAGTAAAAGATATAAAAGAATATACAAAGAACTCATATCCTGATAAGCTAAATTAAAGGCGAAATTTACTGTGTTCCCAAAACAAGAAACAGTGTCTAGATTTTACTTTGTATGCTCATCCTGAATAACAAAGAAATTCTTAATCTTTGATCGTTTATCCTTACCCTTACCCTTACCCTTAGAAAATAATATTATAAACTAATAGAAACTATTAATTAACAATAATCTAGAGAAGTAGAAATACAGTAAAATAAAAAAACCAGTAAAACTTAGAAATTATATAACTGAAAAATTATATAATTCAAGATAGTAAAACTGATAGTACTAGTAGACTTGTCTACTAAATTTACCAGATCTACAGATAGTAGATTCAGTAATACTAGTAAATTTATTTATCAAGTTTACTAGATCTACTAAGAAAATTATTATATATATAAAAAATATATTTTCTCTATTCTTAGAAACAGAAGTCTTCTACTTTGTATTTAATAATAATATTGATTTTAGATTTATTCTTAGTTCTAGATTACTAGCTACAACAGTACTGTAATTCTACTTTAATATTATATATATTCTATCTTTGTATTCTATTAAGCTTTTTCTGATATATAGTACAAGGCTGTTCTCTAGCTAGATTACTTTGTCTCTTTAAAGAAGTAGATTACTTTCTATTACTACAGTAAGCTAAGGCCTACAATACTGGCTTAGAGTAATAAACAAGCTTGATATATACCAAAGTATATTCTCTAAGGGTATTACAGACTCTTGAAATTTAGTTTAAGTTCTACTCTGTTTAATTAGACAAGGTACTTTATAACAATAGAGAAAATATAATAAGATCTGTATATTTAATATCAGCAGCTTAAGCTTAGTTTTTAGCAGTACAGCTAGATACTATAGTTAATATATTTCAGAAAACACTTACAAGAAAAAGAAAGAAGAACAACTGAAAGTAGAAACAGTATCAGTTATAAAAAAAAGAAATAGAATATTAAAATAACTTATTAGAAAGAGAGAAAATAATATTACAGATTAATAGAAATTATTAATTGATAATAATTCAGAAAAATAAAGATACAGTAAAACAGAAAAACCAGTAAAACTTAAAAGTTATATAACTAGAAGATTATATAATTCAAAGTAGTAGAACTAGTAGTATTAGTAGATTTATCTATTAAATTTACTAGATTTATAGATAGTAGATTCAATAGTACTGGTAAAATTGTTTACTAAGTTTACTAGATCTATTAAGAAAATTATTATATATATAAAGAATATATTTCTTCTACTTTTAAAAATAGAAGTCTTCTACTTTATATTTAATAATAATACTGATTTTAAATTTATTTTTAGTTTTAAATTACTAGCTACAACAGTACTGTAATCTTACTTTAATATTATATATATTCTATCTTTGTATTCTATTAGACCTTTTCTAATATACAGTATAAAACTGTTCTCTAGCTGGATTACTTTGTCTCTTTAGAGAAATAGATTATCTCCTATCACTACAGTGAGTCAAGGCCTATATACTGGCTTAGAGTAATAAACAAGCTTGGTGTATATCAGAGTATATCTCCTAAGGGTATTACAGACCCCTGAGATTTAGTTTAGATTCTGCTCTGCTTAATTGGACAAGGTACTTTGTAATATCTAAGGTTTAGTTAGGTTCTGCCCTGCTTAATTAGATAAGGTACTTTATAACAGTAATTCTAAATAGACTACTCTGCCAAGGCTTGTTATAGACTTCCTTGTTATATAACTTTTCTGGACTTGAGTTTATTCTCCTAGGGATAACCTCTCCTGCTATTTAATTATTCTAGGGATACACTGAAGGTCTGTAACAGGAACACTGAAGTATGAATTAAGTCTTGATATAAGTTCTTATAGAAAGACACAAGCAAGCTCCAGTTATAGTAAAATAATAAAGTTGTAGATATTCTTGCAGGTCTAAACTATAGAGCTCTGGATTGCTATAGTTGGTGCTAACTGATAGTAGAGATAATAAACTGAGATAATTGCAAGGAATTATAAGAACTCCTCTGTACAATGAGTAGGAACCTATCCTTATATACAACTCTAGAATTCCAGGATAGTTCTTAGCAAGCTTTCCTGGAGTAGTTTCAAACAGACTCCCTTCAGGGTAGTTCCAAATAGACTACCTCCTGAGTAGTCCCAGATGGACTCCCCTTGAGGTAGTCCCAAATGGATTATCCTGCCAAGGCTTGTTATGGACTCCCTTATCATATGACTCTTTCCCAGACTTGGGTTTATTCTTCCAGGGATAACCCCTCCTGCTATTCAATCATTCTGGGGATATGCTGTAGGTCCGTAACAAGACTACTATACAAGCTAGAAGATCAGGGGACTGATTATTTTTAGAAGGGGGGAGTAATGTTAGAATCCACTCCACCCTCCAATCTCATGCTAGTAGCTGCACATGATCTTCTCTGTGTATATAGGTGTGTCTGACCTCACACTCCCTTTCTCCCACCATCTTAGTCTTTCGATATTAGGCACCTCTAGTAGGAATGAATCCCTTTTGTTCTATCTTTTGCTTGGTCTTAACAGTAAACAAGATTCAAGAGCTTAAAGCTACTATTATTAAATAATATAGATTGATTGATCAAATCTATAAGCAAGCAGTCAATATTGAAAACAAGCTTGAAAAAGAAAATGTTACTAACAAGATAAATATTCAAATCTTTAATAGAACTAGGAGCAAGCTGAGATTCTTCCTAGCTTATCTAAAGATCTTCTTCTAGTTTAACAGCAAGCTGTTGAAAATTAATAAGTGCTTGATTGCAGTACAATACCTGATAAGAGGGTAATACAATGGGCAAGAAACACTTCAAAGACTGGCTTGACTCGTTCAAAATCAATCTGTGTCACTTCCCTGATCACGAAGACAATCCAATGAATGATAAGGATCTTCGTGTCCGCTTGGACTACCAAGGCGTGAGTTCAACCACTTTGCAAGGAAGCCACCATAATTGGAAAGGTGCTGTTGGAATCACGAAGTAACTAGAATATTAGCGCGATACATGGCAGTTTATTCATCGTCTAGCGGTCTAGCGGATTACTCATAAGAGTTCGAGCGAGCCTAACGGGGTGATTGCACAGGAGATGTGAATGAGGATGCCTCGTGGGATGATATTAAGAATAGACTTGTGAAAAGTCATACGAATAACGGCAGGTTGTTTCAGGGGGTCATGGGTGGTCAGTGGAGTCCGAAATAGGTAGAGTGTGGTTGGAAGAGGCAGGCTTTATGCGCGTAGAATATGTATATGAGTACTCTGTACTCCGTATATTACTGCCACATTGGAAATCGAGTCGGTAATCAATGGTTAGCTCTTTGTGGTGGATGGACTATTGTAAATTGCGGGTTGCAGTTGTTGTGCCCATGTATGATCACCACATCCAGTCGATCGAGAAGATCAAAACCTATTTCCAAGCCTAGTGCGCAGCCAAGTTGGCCCTATGCGGCACGGGATTGATCCTAGCGCACAACGAGAGGCTGTATCTGTTTTACAAATGGATGGGGATCACAGTATATGCGCGTCGTTGAGTTGCAGTGGATGGATGGGTCCTCTCCTGTTGAGATCCGTTGATGCACCTTGTTGACTGGTTGTGCTTGCGTACGGGCTTTATCCATTGGATCTATCTATCAATATCTAGTAAACGTAGATGCTTGAACACATATATTGTGTCTTCAGTTTTTCTGTACGGACAGCAGCAGAAGGCATAAAAGAAGAGCGCATATAAGTTGTTACTCGTACTCCTTAAGGGAACCAAAAATACATAGCAGCCATCAGATAGGAGCTTTAGAAGGACGACATCAAAGTAATTATCTCACCTCCCACGACTAGAATATCATAGCTCATACACCAGAGTGCCATACGTCATTTTGAGCCAAATAGGTCCAGTGGATATGGGCGTGGGGGAGCAAAGAGCCTAGCAACTCCGACTCCGTAGACTGCTTTCAAGATGGTGCAATAAACACCCCGAACTGACGTGACGGAGTCGGCCAGGGGTTTCTCATTGGACAGAATTGTCCGGCTATAGTTCTTGGATTCCTCCTTTATACGGCTTGTTTCCCCATGGATGTTCAAAAGTGCATTTCAGCCAAGGCATGAGATTACATCCGCTTTGTTTACAGTCTTTATCAGTTGGTATACTTTTCCTAACCTTCACTAAATGACAGTCCCCAGCCCTGAAGCTCCTTCTGCATCACCCGCAAAGAGGGTTGCAGTAGTTGGGGCCGGAATCAGCGGCGTGACAACCACCTCCCACCTCCTCCGCTACGGGATCGATGTCGTCCTATTTGAGCGATCTAATGCCACGGGTGGAGTTTGGCATTTCGACCCTCGTCCCAGCTTGGAGCCGCGTTATCCTAATGATCGGCCAGCACCCCTAGAAGATGAACTTACCAAAGCTCGCTGGCCGGAAAAAGATGAGGTTGAGGTTCTTTGTGACGAAGTAGAGATCTCGGTCCTGCATGCTCCGCCAGGACCTTGCTATAAGGGTCTGAAAACTAACATCCCGACTACAATTATGAGGAGCACGCTCCTATCGTGGCCGGGAGGTACGCCCGAGCACTTTGGTCACTATGACGTGGAGAACTACATCCACGAGCTTTCCTCCTTGACCGGCGTTGACAGCGTGATCGAATACAACACACGGGTGGAGGAGATCGTCAAACGCCCTGGTTCAGCCAAGTGGACCCTTCGGACCAGTACTCTTCATCCGGTTGATAGGGGGTACTCCCTACATCAAAAGGAGCAACTATTTGACTCTGTTGTCGTTGCGACTGGGCATTACCAAGAGCCATACGTTCCAGACATCAAAGGTCTTGACACCTGGAAGTCGAAGTTTCCCGAGCGAATCATGCATTCCAAGTGCTATCGATCTCCAGAACAATTCCAGGACCAGAATGTCCTGCTCATTGGAGCTGCAGTTTCGTCCTGGGATATTGCCCACCAGCTCGACGGCTTCGCAAGCAAGATTTATCGGAGCTCACGCGGCGGCTTATTTGATATTAACGAGTCTCTTCTTCCCGCTATCGCCGAACCTGTTGGAGAGGTGGAGTCATTCAATGTCTCCGGAAATGTCGACCTGGCGAGCTTGAAAGAGGACCAACCTATTCCAGGAACTGCTGTACTCAAGGACGGACGTATCCTATCTGACATCCACTCCGTGATCGTCGCCACGGGATACCTCATGACATATCCCTTTCTCACGGGAATGCAATCCAGCACAGTTTCTCGCGAGGAAGCCGATGACCGGATTGTTATCACCTCAGAGGGTGGAATGGCACACAATCTGCACAAGGACATTTTCTACATCCCCGATCCCTCTTTGTGTTTTGTCGGTGTTCCTTTCCACTGCTCTACCTTCTCTCTATTCGACTTCCAGGGCGAAGTAATAGCGCGCGTCTTCTCCGGCCAAGCGAAGTTACCAAGCGAGTCGAAGATGCGAGACGAATACCAACAGCGTAAAGAGACACGGGGTTTGGGCAGAAATTTTCACAGCTTGCTCCACGACGAGGTTCCCTACATGGAGGAAATATTGTCCTGGGTCAATGAGGATGCGGAAAAGGTGGGAATCCGGTCGATGGCGGGGGTGGACACCAACTGGCATGTGTCGTACAAGAAGTTCAAATCTACGGCGATTGACGGCTTGCAGAAAGGGGATAAAGAGAAACTGAAGTAGATTCCATTAGATGTAGATATTACATTGAGAATGAGATGATATTTGACCTCATTGACACAATATGCGGAGTGGTAAATTCCTTCCCAAACAAAAGTATTTCGTTTGCAGGCTATTCGTAGCCTTACTATAGAGGAGGTGTGGCGTGTAGCCAGAGACGCGTAAACTGAGCTCATACACCTGGACCAAAAAGGTCATTCAAGCTACTACGGAGTAGCAATCGCTAGTATCTTGTCTTGATCCTCTTGGTTCAGGGGCTCGTGGGGGACCGCGGTAAATAGCCCCCTGGGCCAACATTAAGACTTGTCAAAATCACATGCGGCTTGTTTTATATCACTCCGTAGTGAATTGATGTCATAATGAAGCAACTTCCACGTGATTTGGACTAAAGTTGGTGAAGTTATTAATATTCTAAAAATGCCGAGTCTTTTAATAAGCTAGGCCCACCCAACCAACCCACACAGAACTGGAGACCGCCCCTTAATGATGTAATCGTAACTACTCCGTAAAGCAGAAGATGATTTTATTATTAGAGATACTAAGAAAACAGACTACTCTGGACTGTAACAAATGCTTCTCACCACATGACAAAGAGACCTCGCAGGCATACGATAGGTCAGCAGACCAACATCAGACTGGCCATGGCTGGCTGAGCCGAGTGGCTGTAAGGGGAACTGTGGGGGATTATTGACGGCGAGGGCTCCCATGTCAGACGCGTCTTCCAGTTTTATCACTGGAGCTGCACCCCCTATCAGTGATGTCAGTTTTGATACTTCCAAGGGCACCCGGTTGCATCCCTCTCATGACTTCCGCTTCTCCCGTATCATGATTTTCGCACTCAGATCTGGCTGCATGGTTCCATTCGGCATAGAGTGACGCTTCGGCTTCCCCTGCTTTGGAGGCAGCTGGATATCGTAATTCAACAACAAATGCGCCAGGACAATCTTAATCGTATTGCCCGCGAACTGCCGGCCGGGGCAGGCCTGTGGTCCATCGCCCCAACCTGGCGCATCGGATCCGAGGCTACTGAATTGGTGGCGCGATTTGTGGCCAGGTTGTTGGCGTAGCTTGTAGAAGCGTAGTGGATCAAAGACCTCTGGGTTCTCCCATAGCTCAGGGGAGTTATGAATGTGGTACGAATCTACGCAGATGACGGAGCCCTTGGGGAGTTTTGGGCCAGCGGAGAGCTGGAGAGGGACCTGGAGGAGGCGGTACAGAGACACTAAATGGATAGCGGAGTCAGAATGAAAAGATCATGAACTTGGCTGGAAGAGCAATTAGATGGCTGAAACATGTCTTACAATAGCTGATAGGATTGACTCGGGCCGACTCGCGCATCACACTATCCATCTTTTGCAGCTCGCTTAAGTGCGTGAGCGGAAGCTTGCCGTCCTTCATCACATCGCGGAGCTCTTCGCGGAGCTCTTCCATTAGCTCCGGACGAACAAGAAGTTCGGTCAGAATGTAATATGCCGTCCCCGCCGATGATGGCGTGGCTTCAAACGACATAGCGATGATGTCTGAGATGACTTGCTTAACTTCTCGCTCCTCAGGCCGGTACCGATTCATCAGCCAGGACGTGATAGGTAGGTCCTTTTCCGCTGAAGCTCGCAGCAATTCCTGTCTCTTCTCCTCGCTTTCCGCCGTTGCAGCCTTGAACTTGAGCACCTGTCCTGTCACCATCGGCCGCAGAAGGATAGCCATATATTTGTGCAGCGCCAGCGCGGGCAGGAACACGATCGAGGAGACGAGCGGCCGCACTAGCCGTGGGACCAGATTACTCGACCAGATCGCCACCATAATGGCCATGGGAAACCAATTCACCGTATTTAACCAGCGCTTATCATTGCCCAGTTGCTCGCCCACCAGCCCCGTCTGCACCGTACGCACGATAATGTCCTGCATCGTCCAGAAAATAGACACCTCTTTCCACTCGGGGGCGGGACCAAGAGCAGCCTCGCATGCTGCGCGCGCTTGCCCCTGCCGCTTGTTGACTTTGAGTGTGATGTTGCGCGAGATGTCAACCCCGATGGTCTTGATCATGGATGGACCGTGGGTGCCTAGGAATCGAAATCCGCGAAAGGCTTTCATGTTCATGTATTCAGACATCGACGCCTGGCTCTGCGGCAGCCGCTTGACCTCGTCGAAGAACGCAGAGGGAAATACCACGAACTCATCGCCGGCGTAGGATGTCAGGTATGGTTGATTGGGATACTTAATTGCCCCTTCCTGGAGCATGGTGCGATAGTCATAGTTCCCTTGTCCTTTGCCTTTAGGCTGCATGGTATGGTAGGGTAAACCGAGCCGTCGCAGAGATATGAAGCGCGGTTCGATTACGTAGACATACAACGGGAGCAGTATGAAGATGACAGGGATGGCGAGAACGGCCGCTCGTCCCAGGGAGGATGCATCGCGCCAGATTTGCTCTGCGAGTAGTTTTGCTATTTGGGTTTTGCTCAGGTTGAGAGGTGCCAGCGCCCCTTGCATTACTTGTAATTGCTCGAGGAGAAGATTATACTCCTCGACTGCGCTTGAAATTAGCTTAGTAGCCATGGTAAACATCAGATGACTTGATGCCGACGAGTACAGTGGAGAAAGTGGGAAAGCTCAGAGTTAGAGAGCAATTGCTACAGCTTCTGGTTCTCTACATAGCATAAATCGTCTATATTACAATTTTGGGCAAGGTGCATCATACGAAGAAGGCATGATTGTATCAATGGCGGCGACAATTGCATCTTCCTAGAAATCGGTTTCGTAGTTGTCAATCCCATCTACTTCCTGCGGCAGTCCGAATCCGAGTCCGATGAGGCCTGCAACGTGCCGGGGCTGCTCCGGCTTCGGGATAATGGCTGACCGTCTACTCGGAGCGGCGAACGAACTACAAATGCGACGGATACTATTACTAATATTATCCTGGAGATTATTCGTTGATGTAGGCAAAGTTTCTTGCCAGTGTATGACGTCAAGCAGCCGTAGATCTATAGCGACACACTAAGCCAATGCTCAGGGGTAATACAAACACAACCGATCACGAAGAAGTGTCAGGTGACTAAGCCCCTGCTACTAGATTCCACGGATCCCCGAGAGAGTTATCCCCCAATCAACTCTCTCACAAGAAGGGGGGTGAAGGTGGATACGAACGGAAAACTAGGATAGCACTTGAAGAAGACGCTCCACGATTTTAACGAAAAAGCTTGTAGCTGAAATATCAACCATCCATACATCATGGAGAGGCTTACAACCAACTCTCGTAAATTTTACAGCACAGCCAAAGGTACGATCAGTAAGAAAGTAAATCGAGAATCAGTGTTAGACTATCATATAGCAACTCGCAAGTCAAATTCCCGCATTTCACGCCAAAGAAACAATAAGTTTCGCTCCCGAGACCTGCTTGTTCTTCAAAATATCCAACCCCTTAAGAATCCCTTCAAACCTGCCTGGCAGCCGCTGTATCGGCAACGACTTCAAACTTCCATCATCAACCAGCACCTGAACAACGCGATAAAACTCCTTTGACCACTCATGTAACTCCGGGTCTGGCGCCACTCCATACGGCTCAGGAAGGACAACCCCTCGTCCACTAACAGACGGGCCCATGATGAAGTGGTGTTTGACGGTTCGTCGCGTGCAGAGGGATTCTTGATATTGCTCTAGGGCGCAGTAGATACCGCCTGCGCGACCGATGGCCTTATAGCAGAGTGTGAGGGTGTTGACTTCACCGAATGGGTCGATGACATATTTCAGGGCGTTTTTGGTGTATTTCTT
This sequence comes from Polytolypa hystricis UAMH7299, assembly GCA_002573605.1. Lineage (NCBI taxonomy): Eukaryota > Fungi > Ascomycota > Eurotiomycetes > Onygenales > Polytolypa > Polytolypa hystricis. Next base: position 135,943 of record PDNA01000071.1, on the reverse strand, counting down.
GATATCAGCGGCGCAAGTGGGAGAGTGGTAATCGAAGACAACGTCGGCGCCATACTGCTTGACCAGGTCAAAGTTGCGAGGGGAACATGTCGTTAGAATCTCATATCCACAGCTAAGGAGCGCGTGTTAGCATTATTGCGTGAAACTGCACAATAGCGCCCAGGAATCTTTTAGGGACACACATTTTCAGCAGTTGGATGGCCACCAAACCGACAGAGCTACTACCTCCATACACGAGCACTGTCCCGCGCGGCCTCCCATCCGGCAGTCGGCCCCGAGTTACCTCCATCTTGAAGCACTGGTGCATAGTTAAGCCGATCGTAACAATGCACGCGGCACATAATGCCGACGCCGTCTCAAAGGACATATCCTCGGGGATCTTCCATGCATAGATGGCCTCGACCTTGACAAATTCACAAAACGAGCCCGACTCCGGGTCATCCTGCTTGTTTCCGGGCACACAACCGAAGACGCGATCGCCCACATGAAATCCACTGCTGCTGTCAGGGCCAGCGTCAATAACAGTTCCTGCAAAGTCAACGCCGTCCAGAAGGCCCGGTGTCGGGAACCGTGCTGCCATCTTGAAGTCGCATGGGTTCAAGGCCACGGTTTCGTTCCGGACGAGGAGCCAGCCTGGGCCGGCTTCGGCGATAGGAACGCCCTGGGCGACCTTGAGCATTCCGCCTTCATGCTGGGTTATAGCGGTCTGGGTGGGGGGGATAATAATTGCCGCAGGCATAATGATAGTTTGCGGGGAGGGATGACGTTGCAGTAACTGAGCTCTTGGAAGGAGCTTTCAGCTGGCGCTGGTCTGGCATTGATGATCAAAGGGATTATTACATGCTTTGCGGGCTCCAGGAACCATATCTCTGATTTATCCGCGCCCCGAATCCTGATCCGGATGTGCATATCTTGATTCCTCCGCGATGCCGAACGTGTCCAGTCGATTCAGTCTGTTACAATCTTCCGCTCCGACCTCTCCGGACCATCACCGGAACCACCCCGCGGCGGAGGATATGACGCGATGCACATTGGAAGATGATGCACGTTAGTTTTGAGCTTTAACTGCCGTGCAACATTCGCTCCTGTCTTGCCGCAGCAGCTTGTCAAACTAACACCCCCTCTACCCCTGTGTCATCATTCGGCAATTCCTGACATCCGTCCTTAATCCAACCCAAAGGCGCAAGGCTCTAATTATGTTGCCCCGAGTGTTGTGGGCGGCGGTCTCTACCGTAGGTGTCGCGGCCAACACCCTCTCGTTCGAGAACACAGATCACTGGTTTGGGGACTGGAAGCAGCAGCAAATCGTTGGTGTCACTTCTTCCGAAGCAAGCGATTCAGCATGTACCGTGAACCGGGTGGGAGCCCACGACATCGCCAAGGGCAAGACACCGGTTCACTTCTCGGACAGCCCTCTGGACAATTTCGAGCTGCCCAGAATCACCCCGCTGAATGAGACAGGCGCTGATCAGTGGGAGTTTGACGGTGTAGCAGAGGATGCAAAGCAGGGCTTTACGTTTGGATTCTATCGCGACCCCAACTATGCCATTCTCGGATCAGGCAATCTACGCATGTATGTCGAGTTCGCGTTTCCGGACGGCACGCGCTGGGCTCAGGTCGATTACGCCTCAGAGTCAACTATCGAACATTGTCCTGGTCTTGGAACCCGCGGCGTCTGGTCCGGCGATGGGTATAGCTACACCTGGGAGGTGTCGGACGATTTCAGCCAGTCGCGCATTACTTTCGACACGCCAAAGGGCAAGGGTACAGTGACGTTAAAGTCAGTGGCTCCACCGCGATACGCCGATGGTAATGTGTGGAAAACGGAGGACGCATCCTTACAAACAGTTCGCCACTTCTACCACGCGCAGCCGGTTCCGGTGGCTGAAACAACAGTTGACGCCGTGATTGAGGGCAAGGAGGTCAAGTGGACCGGCATCGGCGGGCACGAGCGCTTATGGGCTGGCTTCAACTGGTTTACAGTTCTGTCCAGTATGACGTTTATTCGGGCACGGACCGGCCCTTATGCCCTTACGCTACTCGAATTCGGCTCCTGGCTCGACAAGAGCGAAGTCGTGGGCTCCGTCTTCCTAGCGGAGGAGGGCAAGAAGGTTTTCAGCAGCCGCCGGACCGAACCGTCAGACACGGAGGACTACTTTGAGTATCGCAAAGTATACGATAAAGATGGCGTCACCGGGACTCTGCACGACAAGGCGACGGGCTTCGAGCTAGACCTCGTATCCCCCGGTCACAGCAAGCAGTGGAGCTTTTTCATCACGCACCAGAATGTCGCGTTTGAGTATTTCCTCGGTGAGGGCAAGGGTGGCACTGCGTATACGGCTTCGGCGGTGGGAGGATGGATCGGGGCCTCTCAGTGGAAGGGTGTTGCGTTGACGGAGATCTTGAAGTTCCCTGAGAGATCGATAGTCATCAAGCGGCGATACATTGATTGATGCTGCGGGTCAACATTTACCCACCTTTTTGAGTCTCGAACTATGGACAGGGGATCAATTCTCCGGTTTGCTAGAGCGACGGAGTAATACTTCAGGGGGGGATATTCGATGCTGGACCAATCCTGGCATTAATATCATTTGGTAAGAAGATCAGGTCAGAACTTCGGCAGCAATTCGAAGCTTTCTAATGGGCCACAACAATAGGAATATCTTTCGTCCTTTAGCAAACTCTATACACAATTTCTAGATATTAACAATCTACCACGTGAAGGCGCTCAATTGAATTCGTCCAACCCAGAATAGTGCTTCCGGGCAGATTCTACATATAAATTCCGAAAGCTTAGAGAACTATCTTAAATCCGTGCGAAAATGATATATGTAGACTGCTTCTATACTGCAAATTTACCTGTGAATAAACTGGGCGTTTTAAAAAAACATAAAACTAGGCCCAGCGCTGACCACTTTTCAAAGAAATAGTTTTCACACCCGGTCTCCAACGTGAAAAGCCTCCAGCTCATCCGGCAAAATATATCTTCAACTTCGAGGAAATGATCGGCTCCAAGGGTTAGATGTGTTGAGGGTTGGTCGGAAGTGTGCGTCTTTACTTATTTAATGAAGCGGATTGATTGATCTCTCTCAGGGCTTCGATGTGCCACGGGACCCACGTAAGGCAAGGCACGGAGGAACCACCTGACTAATTGCACCTCTCCACGCCAGCCAAGCTCAAGGCAGATATCAGCTGCAGGAAGCCGTAGGCCGCGTAGCCTGCATAGTGAGGCTACGAATAGTCGGCTAGCCGGAGACGACAGAGAGTTCTCTGATGAGACGGGCCTGGGGGTGCCCCCAGATCGTCGGGGGAGCCGAACGGTTGGACTGGTTAGATAGTAGGGGTCGCTGACCTGAGCCGTGTGTATGTATATAGTTGGAGCTGCGCCCCTAGGTCAGAGGGGTCAGCGATTCGTTCTCTAAGAATGCACTCCTTACCTTTGAGACCTTTTTGCTAGCAAGCCTCATGTAAGAAGCTTGTAGCGTACGAGCCGTAACCTCCTAGCATACGACCTTAGGTATATCGTATATCCTTTCCTTCGCGACCTCCTATCTTCGAGTTCAAGCGGAGAACTCCCTCGCTCCCTAGTTTATCCGACCTCCGCTACGCATTACAATATGTATGTATTTGCCAGAAATGGAATATGAGAAAATGCTGAGGGATTTGTGATGGCCAAGCTGCACTGAGATTCCTACCTATGCGATCCAGTGATTTTTTTTATTGAAATGGCGCCGCTGTGAATTCTCTGAGAGCTTTGGCTACATAGTTGTGTTCAGGCAGGCAGGGATAAAAAAGGTGAAATAATAGTTGATTTTGTTCAGGGGAGATACTCAAAAAACAACCAGCTCCCTTCCGTGACCCTCTACACCCCCGGATAAAACTCTACCATTTGCTTTTGATCCTGCCTGGTCGAATGAAGAGCCTTCCTCCTCTCCTGACGCCATACAGCCGGCTGGTTTAGACGAGTCGAGCAGTTCGGATTCTGGAGATTTTACAAAAATACAAAACTGTTGGCTCAGGCTGGTGTCAGGTTGTGGGGCTTGTCCCTACAAAAAAGAATGGATATGTGCAGCTGTCATCAGGAGGAGTAAAAAAATTCTGTGTTTACAAGAGCTTGTGTTGTGGTGCAAAAAGGAATCAGTCCTCCATGGCTATCAAGCATCTCATAGATGCCATAATCCCTTGTGTACTGTTCCTGAACATGTTGTTGAAAGTCAAAGGCAAATAATGCCCGCAAGGGCTGTCTTATTTCTATTCCTTGTCCACATTGCCCACCACTACACATATTCTTATGCAAGCATCAGCCTGAGTGTATTAGATACGTTCAGGGCTATAGTTGTTATGATGATTTCAGGCTGCGCGGTGTTTGCAACATAGTTTGATTTGGGATGATGGCAAAGGATTGTGCTAGATATGCCTATCAAACTTTGAACTTCACTCCCTATTTCTTCCGATACAGCACCTGCGTCATGATATTCGGATAGCTCGCATTATCATGAATGATATCCGCGGGCCTCTTCTCCCCATCATTCGCATACTTGAACTCGTATTTCGTCAGCAGATGCACAAGAATTAGTTTGATTTCGTCTGTGACAAAAAAGCGACCGGGACAAGAGTGCGCGCCGTTGCCAAAGAAGATATTGTCATCCGACACGCTGGCAAAATGGTTCTTGTCGGCGTCGCCTTGTTCGCGTTTGCGCAGGAATCGCCAGGGTTTGAATTGCTGCGGGTCAGGGAACAGGTCGGGATCGAGGCCAGGAACTTGTAGGAGAAATGAGATTTGGGTCCCGGCGGGGAGATGTAGGCCATCTTTGAAGGTGAATGGCACCACGGCGGCTCGATTGAGTCTCACTAGTGGTTCAGTTCAATTAGTGAAACCCATTCTCCTTAGAAGTAGAGAAAGTATGAATGGGACAAACCTTGGCCGACAGAATGTAAGCGTTGACTCTCCTTCAAAAAGCTGTCGAGCTTCCATAGCTTGTTTAAAGCCTGTCTAGGTAGAGCTGGAGCCTCCTTGCGCACTTCCTCAACCTCCTGAAGAATTTCTCCCAAATATTCAGGGTGATCAAGCAAATCGAACAACACTCCCACCGTCGTGGCCACGCTGCTCGTGATCGCGCCAATAGCAGCAAATAGCTCATGGTGCGCGAGATCCTCGGGAGTTAGCTTTCGATTCTTCGCCTCGTACGTTTCAAGCAACCATTGCACCCCGTCATTAAAGTTGGGAGTGGAGCCTTTTTCACGACCAGCAGTACCCTCTCTCAACGCAGCTTTGCGCTTCTCTAACACAGGTTTTAGAAGCTCTGCGGCCCGTCGCTTGCTTGCCAGAACAACCTTGACAGGTTCGAAAAACCAGCGGGCTGCCCACCGAGTGTATGGGCGCCACTTTGCACGGACACCCTGGGCTGCCGTCATAATGTCAACGGTAATTTTCGCCGTCAGGCCAATCCATTCGTCATTGTGAGCTAGTTCTGGTCCAGCGAGGGCTAGCGCGGTGACGCGACTGATGGCGTATGAAAAGAACGCGTAGGGAGACACGGGTGCCCAATCTAGCGCAAAGCAGGGAGAATTCAGTTAGAACTACATGCTTTCTTGTCCTTTCCTTCTTCAATCTAGACTATGATAGAGCGAGGCCTTACCGTTGTTAGATGGCAGCACTTTTTCAAGTGCAGCATTAGCTTCATCATGCATCCGTGGAGTCAAAGCGTCTATATGTTGACATCGTCACTTAGCCAACAGTTCACGTCTCCAGATAGTTCTCATGTTCGGCTTACTCAAGTGACGGTTTAAGTCTACCCGAATCATTTGCGTTGCTTCATGAGTATGGAATATCCCTCCAGTGTCCCGCAGCGAGAATATCTGCAGCGCATAATTGTAAGTTCAGTGTCTAGCCAAGTCCGGAACTAACACACACACCTGTTCGGAATAGTATGGGAAGCTGAGCTTGCTTTCAGGAGCATTTCGCACTTCCTTGAGATACTTGATAGGGAGAACAACCTGGGGGTGGTTCTCGTCGACATAGTTGAGCATGGCAAACGCCTGGCCATGTTTGAGATACTAAAAGGTTGCAAATGTTAGCCATCGTCAGCTATTCTTCAACATCGTACTCTGCCACATAAAATCAATGCCATTAGTACCCTGTCGTAACCAATCTGCAGAAGGGCCGGCGTATCCGTCACATATCTCTCTCTGGAATCATTCCCATCCTCAAACTTTAGATAGGGCAGCCGCAACAGATCCTTCGGCTTGCTTCTCAGTCGCTGGTACAGAGCGAAAAGTGCAACGGCAGCTGCGGCAGCGCCTGCAATCAGGAACACGTCCACCTCGACAAGTGCCATACTTCGCTTTGTTCACTGAGCGTATGTCAAGGGAGGAGTAGAACGCTGGCGGGTTCAATAAAGCAAACATAAAGGCCCAGAACACGAACAGCTGCCGAGCGCATCTTCGCGCCTTGCTTCATTTTTCATCCTGGGAATGCATCATCGCTCGTCGCCTATCCGTCATCGAAGTTCGATGCTGCACGGAGCTCAATAATCGCGGGGATGAAGGCCTCCTAAGGAATCAGTGAGCGGAAGAGGGCCCTTCTCCTGCAGCTCCGACTCCGAGACCGACGCCGGTGCGGCACTTCCCCTGCGCTTGACGATCAGCTAGTGCTCCGGCCATCAGATGGCGCAATTTAGCGTGGGGAAACAAAGCGAGTCCAAGCTAGCAAGGATCCCGGATTGTCAACAGTAGGAGATACTTTCTCCGGGAGACTGGAGGACTATCGTCCTGCGCGGGCTTGATCTATCCAATTTCTTTCTGAGATTGATACCCCTGTAGCCAACAGTTCAATATTTACTTCACAGCTATTAGTCGCATTTGTAATCCTTTTTGATTGCTTTTTCTGGCTGCAATGATCCTCGATGTGATCTTCACATCAAAGACTTCAAGCTCCAGAGTACTCCATATTGTGTCTGTCTTTCCTGCACCATGGAGTTTGCTTGCCGCGGTTGATATCCCTGGCGCTCTAACCAGGTCCTCTGTGTGAATTCGTTTGCTCTTCCTACCTCTCTAGTCTTCGAAAAGTATTGCGAACAACAAGGCTCTCACGATGGAAACCCAAACAGAGAAGCCTCAAGCGGCGGTAACAGACACCACAAGGCCGTCAGAAAGTTCCGATTCTTATCTAGCTGTCGCACCAGCTCAAATAACAAACACACCCACTGAAGGTGACGGGAACAAGGAGATCGAACTGACACCGGTATCCAACAGCCTCCCCTTGAGCCAGGAGAGTCAAGATGATCTAGAGAAAAAACAACCCCACCACAACTGGCAATTCTATATCATTTTCATCGGCCTGATTGCCACAGGGGTGTTGAGTGCTCTCGATGGCGCCATTGTGTCGACAGCGCTTCCAACCATTGTCGCGGAGCTCAATATAGGCGCCGACTATGTCTGGGTTGCCAACATCTACTTTCTCACCAGGTGAGATAATGCTCTCCCATCGTCACTTGACGCACATCCCCCATTGAGATTAACTGCTGACCTCGATCGTTTCTACCAGCGCTGTAGCACAGCCTCTCTTCGGCCAGCTATCCGACATCTGGGGCCGGCGGTGGGTCTTCCTCTCTGTCGTGGGCATCTTCACTCTGGGCAGCGGCCTCTGCGGCGGTGCCAGCTCGGGGCAGATGTTGATCGCAGCTCGCGGAGTGCAAGGCATCGGCGGCGGCGGAATCAACATGATCATCGACCTAATAATCTGCGATCTAGTCCCTATGCGGGAGCGGGCCAAGTGGATGGGCATTCTTTTCGCGGTCATCACCATCTTCACCTCCCTTGGGCCACTTGTCGGCGGGGCCCTTGCTCAGGCCGGCGCATGGCGCTGGGCATTCTACCTCAATCTGCCTATTGGCGGACCTGTCATGGTCGCTATGTGGTTCGTCCTACGGGTTGAGAACCGCACGAGCGGGACCTTCCTGGACAAAATTCGACGGATCGATTGGTGGGGCATCGGCATTCTAACAGGATCAACAGTCGCCACGTTGTACGCGCTCACATACGGCGGGTCACTCCGTGCTTGGACGAACTCCTCGGTACTCACCCCGCTTGTCGCTGGTCTGATCTGCTTAGTCGTGTTTGTACTCTTTGAAGGTACGCCGTTTGTCAAAGAGCCAGTAACTCCGTACCGGCTCTTCACAAATCGTACGTCCGCTGCCGCATTTTATGTCAGCTTCCAGCACTCCCTGGTCAGCACATGGGTCCTGTTCATGTATCCGCTCTACTTCCAGGCCGTAGCTGGGGCATCCCCAACCATGTCTGGTGTCTATTTGCTTCCATATGTGTTCTCCTTTCCTGTTGCTGCTGCAGTATCGGGCACACTCGTGGCTAAGACCGGTCGCTACAAGCCAGTGCATCTGATCGGCTTCTCACTCATCACCCTTGGTTGCGGAATCTCCGCTGTTCTGGGACCCAGTACGTCTCCAGCACTATGGGTGTTCTTGCAGCTCTTCATCGGTGCCGGTCTGGGCATGGTTATGACCTGTCTCCTACCTGCTGTGCAGGCCAAACTCGCTGAGTCTGACACTGCTCTTAGCACTGGTAGCTGGGCATTCATCCGTAGTGTTGGCATTATCTGGGGCTTCTCCATCCCTGCTGCTATCTTCAACAACCGTTTTGACCAGTTACTCCCGACAATTGGGGATGAGACGGCCCGTAACGCCCTTGGAAGTGGATTGGCATACTCGCACGCATCAGACAAATTTGTGGACTCTTTCGACGGTGAGACGAGAAGCCAAGTTCTTAATGTGTACACACAGAGCCTGAGACGCGTTTGGCTGATCAGTCTCGTCTTTGCTGGCTCTGCTTTCCTTGCTGTGTTCTTGGAACGCGAGGTGACCCTGCGGACCGAGTTGGAGACGGACTTTGGACTGGAAAAGGAGAAGGAGAAGGAGAAAGACAATGAAGCGCCCGATTTGGCAGATGTTGAAGCTGCTACCTCAACCCCGGTACAATAAATGATGGGGAAAGATGGAAATGAAAGGGCTGGCGGCGGGAGTAAATTTGTTTGCATGAGAGTTTGATGTTGGATGGATATTTGAGGGGTAAAATATATATTTATTACATCCATTTCACCATCACGCTTGTTGATAGCATAAAATATTCCATACTTGGTTTAATGTCGTCATACTTTCCGATACTCCCCGTTCCGTTTGCCTCTTCATCTATTTCAAAGAAGTTTAACCTACTGACGCCGCAAATGAAGCGTTTATCTGCCCCATTTCCAGCAGCCTTCGAGGTTTACAACAGCTCGTCCAACCAATCCCTACATAGTACAAGGAGGAATATGAAATCATATAGGTATTTCAAGATAGAGAAAATAATAGATTATCTACATGCTTCAGTGTTTTTGTACACCCGGAGACATATACTTCACATTTTGAATCTTCTACAGCGAAATACTCCTGTATATATGTGCGTAATCTCTGTATCCTAGTTTAATTGATTGAAATTATATGAAATTATCGATCATCTAACTCAACGTGCCTAAAACTAGCCAGAACGCCTATAAAATTGCAACATTGAAAGCAAATCAAAATGATAATGGGAAAAGAAGGGAAAAGAAAGGGAAGAACTACCCATGGAAACATGCACTTGCACTGCGATCGTTGATCCTCAATCATCAATCATTCATCATTCGTAAGTTTGGGAAGCAGCATCTGCCCATCAGCGATCTGGCGTAGATATAGTCCTAGCAGGGGATTCAAACCAGCAGCTTCCGCCTGATCAATCCACACCTCGAGCGGTAGAACCTCAAACGCCTCATCAGACGCCTGCTCGAGGACAGACTGCAGTTGCTCCATGTGAAGGACGGTTTCGCCCGCCTGATAGAGATAGCGGACTTTGCTGCCGGGAGAGGGGGTAGGGTCGTTGTCAATCACCTCCCTTAGAATCGACGAGGCAACGGCTTGGACGGAGATAAAGTCCATCTGGCCCTTCAACGCACTCGAATCCGCGATGGAACGTGTCCTTTCTGTGTACTTCAACATATTGGCCATCAGATCCAGGTCGCTTGTGGTGTCGCCTGTTACACTGGATGGGCGATGAATCCACACTGGCAGAGCAAACCGCTCGGCCGCCCTCTCTAGGTAAGTTTCGCTGACCCACTTCGCAGCAATGTAGCCCTCTGGTCGGTCCTGAGGCGGCGGATACGGCGCAATTGATTCTGGACCGAATGCATCACGGCCAGAAAGCCGTGCTACACCTGCTGACGAGACAAAGTGCAGCGGGAGCCGGTATGGTATGGAGAGGCGCACCAACTCCTTTGTCGACGCCACATTCACCAGTTTCAGGCTGTGGTAGGTCTTCATGAAAGAAACGTCAGCGCCTGCGTGGATTACGGCATGGGCAGAATTGAAGACTGTTTCTGCCTGTTCCTCGCTCAGCCCCAGCCGTGGGGCACCCAGGTCGCCCGTGTAAATAGCAACTTTGTCATGGTGGAAGAGTTCAGCAGGGAGGTCTGAAAGATTGCGGCGCACCGCGAGACAGTGGATTTTGGTGATGCCATGGTCATCAATAAGCCGTCGGAGTAATTCCCGTCCTATGAATCCAGTCGCACCTGTTAGGACGACGACGCCGGGTGAGGTAGCGGGGACCTCGAGCTCGCTAGCTTGATGCAGGTCTAGGCTCAAAGCCGCCTCTTCTTCCCAGTCGATCGCGTCTGCTTGAATGGGCGACTCCTCCCTACGAATCAAGGATGCCATGTCGCTCAGGGAGCTTTTCTCAAAAAGTTGATACAACGACACGGACACACCGAGCCGGTCCTTGATCAAGCTCTGCACGTTGATCAGCGAGAGGGAGCTGCCACCGACATGGAAGAAATCAGCCTGGCTGGAAATGGTCGAACGGCGTGCCGCAGCTAGTTCTGTGGGGAGAGCTTCGATCCATATGTCCCGAAGTGCCTGTTCGGACGCGCTGAGATGGTTAGAGGGGGTGCCTAAAGACTCGACAGTTCCGCTATCTTCCTCTGGGAGGGGCAGGTCGTCAATGGCGCGGCGGTCGAGCTTGCCAGCGCTGGTTGTTGGCAGAGTTTCAATTTCGACTGCCAGGGCTGGCTGCATGTACTGTGGTAATGGAAGTTTCCGAGGAAGTTCTTCCAATAACCTTTTTTTCTCTTCAGGGGAGAGGTTGGGGTTGGAGAGAACCACAAAAGCAACAAGGAAGGGAGTGTCAGACCCAGAACTTTTACGACTAGACACGATGGCTCGGCGAACACTTGCATTGTGCTGAGAAATCGTGGCCTCGATGTCTTCCAAGTCGATGCGGATTCCGCCGAGTTTGACTTGGGTGTCTCCACCAAGCCTTCCCAGAAGAACGAGTCGTCCGTCCTGTGTAAGTCGACCGCGATCCCCAGAGCGGTGTATTCTTGTCCAGCCCTGCGCCTTGAAAAAAGGACTGGCATGCTTATTGGACACAAACTTCTCTGACGTTAGTTCATCATTGTTGAGATACCCTAATGCGACGCCAGCGCCGCCAATGACGACCTCGCCTGGAACGTCTGCAGGAACGGGGTTGAGATGATCGTCGACGATGTAAACTGAATAATTGCGTGTTGCTCTAAGAGGGAAATCAAGTGTGTCGATGTTTGTTTCGACCTTGTTATATAATATCTCGGCATCGCCGCACCCTATCGTAGTCTCAGTTGGTCCGTAGCAATTGAAGAGCTGGAGGTCAGGTTTGCCAAGAGCGCGGAACTCCTGGATCACTTGGTTGGAAATTGCCTCTCCACCCGTGACAGCGAGCCGCCATGAGGACATCTTCAGTTGCTCAGAGCTACCGTAGCGGATCCATGCAAGATACTCTGTCGGTGTGCAGCAGGTGTACGTAATCTGTTCCTCTGCCACGAGCTTGAATAATGCGGCTGGGTCATGGCGTACATCGCTTCCTGGAATAATCAGGGCGCCGCCGCGACTAAGAATGGTGAATATCTGGAGAAGCGACATGTCAAATGTGTATGAAGACTGCTGCAGTCCAACTTCTTGGCCCTCACGAATGTCCCACGTAGCTGGTGTAGCATCGACCCAGTTATTCCAATTCGAGTGGGTGAGAACAATTCCTTTGGGTGTACCGGTTGAGCCACTGGTGTACATTATAATAGCTGGCTCGTTAGGCTCGGCACGGTTGGGGAACCTGCCGTCCTTAGGTAATGAGGGAAGGTTAGAGACGTTTATGAGGATATTTCCACTTTGAGTCCTGGCGAATTCTAGGCTTTCTGTGTCAGAATCGACAAGGAACGCGGCGGGTGCACTATCACTGGCAACGAGTGAGAGTCGATCGGCACCTAACTTTGGATCGAACGGCACATAGGCGGCACCGACGCGCAGGATAGCAAGTAATGAGATGATCCAGTCTGGTCCCGCATTCTGAAATACACCCACGCGAGATCCTTTTCCAATGTTGTGACTTGAAAGCTGCTCTGTTATCACACTGACTCGATCAAGTAACTGATCGTACGTTAGGACATTACCGGACAAGTCCTTCAGTGAAGTCTGTTCGGTGTATTTGGCAGCCATAACATCAATGCGATGCACAAGCGTTGGGTATTCCGGCGTCAACTCAGCACCTGTTCCGTTCCGGGTTAGCATATTTCTTAATGGGTATCTAAAACAAAGTAGAAATGGTTTCATGTCTTACCCCGAGCGGCTTCAATGATGCTGTTTACCTCTCCCTTGTCATGGAGAGCTGGCCAGCTGACTCTTGCCGCAGGATTATCCACTAACTGGCGCAATAAAGCCTGGTAGCTCCTCAGAAGACTTTGCGCAGCCTCAGGACGGTACAGATCCTTTTGAACTGCAATGGTCACAAGGTTACTGCCTCCACTGCTATTCTCCAGAATGTCGATGCTGATATCGTAGTTATTCTGACCGGCAGAGATGATGTCTAGCTCGCCCTCAACTCCAAATACACTGCGCGCCTCTTTGATATTTTGGCGATAGTTGAGGAAGGTCTGGAACAGCGGTGAATGCGAAGGGGCGCGTGGGACGTTGATTTCTTGGAGAAGCACATCGAATGGCACACGTGCATTGCTGAAGGCGTTTTGGACGACATTCTGAACATCCCTTAAAGCCTCAGCAAACGATTGCCTGGAGTTGCGCTTGAACCTCAAAGGGAGAAGGTTCAAGTACATGCCGAGGCTTTGAATGACATCAGCATCTCTGCGATTACCATCCGCAACACCTATGGTGATGTCTTCGAGATCACCCGCATGACGGAAAAGTAGGATATGGAAAACGGCCAGGTAGAATTGAAAGGGCGTCACTTTGAATCTAGCGCAAACTTTGTCGATCTTGTCCGTGAGATCTTTCTCTAGGCGGGAGCTTGCGCTATGTGAGCCTAGCTGTAAGGAATTAGGTCGCGATGATAGTCGGGACAGTGGCAACAAAGGATATGCATCGGGAAGAGTAGAAAATTGGTCGCGCCAGAAAGACAGCTCTTTCACCCAGGCTCCTTCTTCGTACTCTTTATATTGTCGAAGTGTGAAGTCGGGGTACTGTAGAAGGCCGGCAGGGTTTGTGTTGAGTTGGCGATGGAATGCCTTCTCTAGGTCTGTCAAGAAGACGACATAACCAATGCCGTCCATGTTGATGTGGTGATATCCTAGGAGCAGCCAATGCTGATCAGGAGAGATTGACAGGAGCTTGATTCGCAAGACCTCTCCATTTGCGAGGTCGTAAACGTGGTCCTTCAGATGCTGCGCGGCCTCATCGACCTCAGTTTCGCTGCTTATGAATTCCCGTTCCAGCTGCAAGACTGAATTTGGGAGGACACCTTGCATATGATTCTTGGTTTTGACATCCGTGAAGAAGTACGTCCGCAATGCCTCATGGCGCTGGCCAACCGCAACGACTGCCTTCTCAAGCGGGTCGACTTGTAGCTTTCCACTGAGTTTAATGACGGTAGTGATATTGAAGGCCGTCTGATCTTGCACATAGTGCTTCAGGAACCAAAATCTAGACTGGCCAAAGGACATCGGCACGATCCTTTCGGCTAAAAGGTCATTCTCCAGCTGGGAAAGGTCTTTTAAACCTGCATCGACTTGTTCCGCAAGGTTCAAAGAATCGACCTCCGTTGCCGGAGTTGGCAGGGACGTAGGGGAAGATGAGCTTTCCGTGTCTCCACCTCCATGTACGGTGGTGTCCTTCTCTTCAAGCAATGGGATTGGTACGGCATTGACAGGTGTTTCCTGCTCGGCTAGTCTTGCCTCTTCTGTTGTGTTTGCAGGCACTGAGGTACCTGAAACTAATGGAATTGCGGTGTCTGGAAGGAGTTCCTGCGCTGATAACACAAGTTCGCGAACGGATGGCGAGTTCAAGATTTTCAGCACTGGTAGGTCGATACCAGGCTCTTTAAGGAACCAGGAGCGGATATCTACTGCGACAAGTGAGTCAACGCCTAGCTCGTCTGGATTCAGTTCAAGCATTGGTTTGTTTGGATCCGCTTGCAGAACGACTTGAAGTTTGTGGAGAAGCCCATCTATTGAAAATTAGTACCACTGAAATTAAAAGGAAAGGGTAGGCATAGGCATGTTCCACATACCTTTCAATATCTCAAAGACCTGCTCCTGGGTCGCTGCTTCTTGCAGTTGGGCCTTAATCATGATCCCGGATTTGTTCCTGCTGGTACTCGCCACCGCGTCAATGGACTTTGACACGAGGTGCTGGAAGATAGGATTGTCAATCCAGTTCTTCTTGTCATCGTTGTCGATGCGTAAACCAGTGATGAATTCGGGACTATCTGAGGACCCCGGCCGGCTGGCAAGAACACACTCGGCGAATATTTGATGGAAGTCCTGCTCCGACATCCACCAGTGACCAACTCTGTGAAGGTACGCTTGTTGGTCGATTGTCAGCTCACGAGACACGTAGCCATTGCCCATGATAACACCAATGTTCATCGCTGAGCCTGCAAGCCCACGGCGTCGTCGCTCGGCAGCGAGGCTTGTCATAAATCCATTGGAGGCTGCGTATGCGCTCTGACCAGCGTTACCCGTGACGTATGTGATAGAGGAGAAAAATACAAACCAGTCCAGAGTATCTTCGGAGAAGATCTCGTCCAACCAGACACTGCCCTCGACCTTAGGTCGCGAGACCTTGTGGAGACGCTCCAAATCGAGATCTGGGAACATAGCGTCATCCAACACCATCGCTCCTTGAGCGACACCGGCAATTGGTGGCAAAGTCTCAGTAAGCCGCTTATGGAGAGATCTGACAGCTTCTCGGTCGGTGATATCACTACGTAGTTGTTAGCATACCGGTATGAGTGAATTTGGATGAGTAAGAGAGGGGGGGAGGGGATACTTTGAGAAGGCCCGAACAGTGCAACCAAGGTCCGCCATTGATTGAAGCCAGTCGCTGTCAAGTTTAGGGTTTCGGCTTGAAAGTACAATGTATCCAGCGCCGTGCTTTGCCATCCACTCACAGAGGGACAAACCCAATCCGCCTGTCAAACCAACCAGCCAGTATGTCTTATCTTTCGCAAATCTCACAGTATCACCCGCTGGTTGAACCTGTACGGGGATGTTCTCGGAAGGGGGAGGCCAAGATAGTACAGCTTGACCCGTATGCGAGGTGGTGCGGCTAGCCAGAGAAGCCAGAGAAGCAACAGGGAAGTTTTGTCCGGGAGGCGTGAAATCAGTATTAGATCTAGTCCATGATACCTGGAGCTGGTTTGCGATGCCTGGAAGCTCTGTAGAGTCAGCGCCCACTGGGAAAGCCGGACTGGGTGTGAGCCAATGCTGGTCTAGTACGGAGGCGTCCAGAGGTAAGAAACCCTTTATCACATTCGCAAGATTGTGCTGACTACCAAGATTGGCGAATAGCCTAAGTTTAGCGGGTAATACCTTCCGCACCACTTGCTTCGTGGCACGTGGATGAATGTAGGACCACGGTCGAGTCAGGATTTCCCCGGCTGAGGTGGTGCTGAGTAGGACAACAGTTACCAACTTTTCCAGCGCACGCTTGGCGAGAAGATTGCCGGAAGAGAAGTCAGGATCAAGAATTACCAGGGTGTCCCCTGGTTTCGCACTTGACAACACGAGTTCCGCCGTGAGATGGGCAGAAAGGCTGACCAGTGCCTTCGGCGCATCTTCTATGAGAAGTGGGACGGTCCACTGCTCTGGAACATGAACGCGAGAGGCCAACGAATCTGATAAAACGAGCACTCGATTACTGTCTTTGACGTTTTCACCAACCGACAGGTAAAGGAAAGTGGAGGGGGTGACCCGGATAGGGTTGAGGAGAGAGTGTAAGAGTCGGATTTCCATATGGCAAGTAGCTGCCACTCCAGGTTCGGCATCGTTTGCCTCCACGACATACTCTGACCCATTATGTCTCACTGATACCACAGCAGCTTCAGAGCTAACCTCACGGGTGATGAATCGCCGAGCCGAGTTATAACGCTCGGTTCGTTGCTTGCTGAGCTTGATACGCGGAGCATATGCTGCGCCGTCCTGAACTCTGAATTCAGGCTCGATATACCAGACCAGATCGCTGAGGCGACCACTCTGCTCCCAAATAACAGAAGCTTCGAGGTGAAGTAACTTCTTGGCGATCAGGCTGGCATCAACGGCCTCGGCTGAACCAAACTCCAGAAGTTGGGACTGCAAGTGGGTCATTTCAGTCTTGACAGAGCGCTCTAAGCCGCGATACATATTCCGGTAAGGGGCATCCGCGTCGGTCCCATGGGAAGCCCAGAGGACACTCTTGCTTTGCTTGAAGAGCTCCTTCAGAGCCACCAACTTCTCAGACGTTATATTCTTGAACAACGGCGTATCTTCGAGGTCAACCAAGCTGACCACGCTTCCAAGTAAGGGCAGCCCACTCGTGGAGATTTCATCCAGGGTTTTGACTTGTACGACATTATTGTAGTGCCGTCCGACAGCAGCTTGAACCTTCTGAGAAAGTTCAGCAGTCCTGGGTGTTCCACCTCCAATGATGGTCAGAAATTCCAGGCTCAAGGGTTGGGCTGTTGGGGCTAAAGGCTCACGAAGAAACTCGACACGGTCATCAACAGCCTGGAACGTGATGACAGATAGTGGTAGCGGGTATGTGCGGTTATGAGGCGTAATAACATCTATGCCAGAGAATCCCGTCTCTCTCATCACAACCTCCCATTCCTCTGCAGAAACGCAGGGTGATAGCTTTCTATTTCCCTCGTCACCCAGCCACAACCCAGGCAGACCAGCGAAGATAAGGCCTAGGCGAAGCGGATCATTATCGGTAACTTCAACCATCACCAGTCGACCACCTGGCTTGAGAAGCTTTCTCGAGTTGGCCATGGTTTCCGTAAGATTCCGAGTTGCGTGCAAGACCAGTGATGCGACAACTAGGTCATATGAGTATGGCACAAAGCCCTGCTCGGCAACATCCTTCTCAATATCAAGAACCTTGAATATCAACTGGGAGCGGTGTTCCTCGAATCTCTCCTGTGCTTGCTCGAAGAAACCGCTAGAGACGTCGGTGTAGGTGTAGGAGGTGAACGTCCCCTGAAGCTGTCGTAGAATCTCATTCGTAGCACTGCCAGTGCCAGCGCCTTGGAGTTTACGGTTAGCATTTGGCAATATGAGGAAGGCATGAAACGTTTACATACCAATTTCAATTATATCTTGATGGGGGAAGCGGTGACTCAGTTCGCTGACTACGCGAGCCGCATCAACTAAGTATCGTTGCATACCAAAGCCGTGCGAATAAAAGTCGTTCAGCAGGTTATCTTTGAACATGACCTCCAAAATGTTAAGTTCCTTCCGGACGGCCTTGGGCAGGTTCTCGCCGACGGTTTGTAGAAGGCGGATATCGGTACTATCAGGATACCTATGCCAGCAACGTTAAGTTTCACAGATCCACCAAGCAGATAGCCGCGCTAACACCACTTACTTCTTTAATATCTGAAGGATATCGTCATCAGTGTCGTTAATCCAGTCCTTCTTCGCAAAAGGATGGGTTCCCTTGGCAACCCATCCAAGTTGGTGTTCAAAATATCTGTAAAACGCCTGATGATGCCACTCCAGACTATGCCGTTCGGACTGGGGTACGACTTTGTCCACCCCTCGCATATAGTAGTATGCAACGCGCTCCATTTCGAAAGCCAGGGTGTAGTCATTTGGATCTGTTCCGACAAGAGCAGTGTTGCCTGCTGGAGACTCAGGGGCCCATGTAGTCTCAGTGAAGAGGTTGAGATCATTATCAGCAGATGCGGGAACTAGTGGGGTAGTGCTAAGGCCCTGAAGCTGTATCAGGGTTACCCTTCTGTCTGCGGAAGAAACCTCAAAGTCACCCTTCAGACTTGCCGGGTGATCTGGATCCACAGATGCGTGGAATGCCAACCTGGAGCCTGATGGACCTTTCAGCTGAGCATAAGCCGAAGGATTAATTTGAAGCCGATCAATGCCCGTGGGCAGGTATATAGATCTCAGCCTGCCGTCTCCGGGGTAGGCGAAAGCCAGCATGAGCGACTGAATAGCGGAGTCAAGGGTTCCTGGGTGTATTATCAAGGGAGTGTCTCCCTCATCCGCAAGGTCTGGAGTCTGAATCTCGCCAATTGCCTCGTCCATCTTTCTTCGGGTATTTATCAATTTTCTAAATGGGCCCGTGTAGCCGAAGCCGAGCTTGTCTGTCTCCGTGTAGAAGCGCTCGTGGTCAATATCAAGAAACTGGCCCTTGGGGTTGTATGGCTCAGGTAGCGACTGGTTAGCAGGGCTCCCGAGAGTTATGGATAGCTTTCCACTGGCATTGAGATTCATCCCAGTCGATGTCTTGCCTGAAGATCCTGAATAGAAAGCAAAGACAGCTTCAACCGTGTCCAGATGAGTGGCAGTCTCCCGGAAGGTAAGGAGTGTTTCGGCGGATGAACCGTTGTCTTCGAGAACCAGAGCCTGTCCAATCGAGACGTTGGAGAAATCAACAATCTGGATCGAGCCTTGGCCGAAAAGCTGAACCATGGCTTCAACCACCGCAGACAAATATCCAGCCGCAGGAAAGATTATCTGTCGCTGAATTTGGTGGTGAACCAGCCAAGGAATCTCTCGGATATTGAGGTAGTTCCGCCAACGGGCCTCGTTCTGTGTTCCGTCTGGTACACGGGATCCGAGTAACTGATGGGGCTGCAGGTAATTGTTCCGGAGCGCTTTGGAGTAACGGGACTCATGCCAGTACTCGCGGTCGTGTTCCCAGGCGTAGTTGGGGAGGTCTTTCAAGATTACGGGCGCAGGTGCAGAAACCCCAATGCCATGTGCATTCCGCTCTAGGCTCGTAAAGTCCACTGCCTTTTCGCCAAGCGTCTGCCACAGAAATCCCAGACCCTCGCCGAATGCCTCAACATCATCAGCTCCGCGGCGCAGGACCCCCGTGTATGGAAGAGGCTGACCAGTAATCGCCTGGATGGTGCTCAAAGTGGGGCCTTTCAATGCAGGGTGTGGTCCAACTTCGATGGCGAAGTCAAATGGTCCATGGGCGCCGACGACATACTCAACAGCCTGGGAGAATAGGACCGGGCTAACCATATTCCGGCTCCAATACTCTCCACCCAGGGTGGCCAAGCTAACACTGTCGATGTCTTCGCCATAAACACTTGAAGTCCACACGGGAAACTCTCCAATACTTGGTGGTTGTTGAACTCTAATACCTAACTTGTGAAGAGCTTCAATGTAGGGGCTCGACGCAGGGACCATGTGGTGCGAGTGATATGCCTTATCGACCTTGAGGAGTCGGGCAAACTTTTCCTCGTCATCCAGAATATCCTTTGCCTCCTCGATAGCGTCAAGGTCACCAGACAGAGTCACACTCTCGGGTGAATTGCTGGCTGCAATTACGATGCGGCCTTGCAGGTCGGGCAGGTCGACAAGACCCTGCGCATCATCATAAGTGGTTCCAGCGGCCAACATCCCACCTGCTTCAGATCCTTTAGGACCCTTGGCTAGGTTAAGGAAAAAGCCGCGGAGGTATGCAATACGAATCGCGTCGTCCTCAGAAATATACCCAGCAGCGTAGGCCGCCACGATTTCTCCGGAAGAGTGACCGACAACTGCCTTGAAACGAATGTTGGCAGCTTTGAAGAGTGCAACCAGGACAATCTGAACAGCGGCGCAGAGTGGTTGTGAGATTTCTCCTTGGGCTACGCGTGAGGCCTCTTTGCCCTTGAGAAGCTCTTCCCTTAAAGACCAAGTAGGCCTATACTCCAATGGAAGATTTTTCAACGATGCTTGCAGTTTATCAATAGTATCTGAAGCCGTTTTGAAGCCAAGAATCAGCTGGGCTCCCATGGCTGGCCATTGCGCGCCCTGGCCGGTGAAGACTCCAAGTAGGCTAGGTATGTCCAAACTCAATGCTGTAGAGTTATTGACAGTCACTATTCCCTTAGAGTCCAATGCCAACTCATCTAGCTTAGAAATAAGGTTCTCTGCTGTACGAGCGGCGACGGTAGCGCGAACTGGGAGAGTGGAGCGCCGGGCGTTGAGGGTCCATGACAAATTGCGCAAACCAACCGAGGGATTAGCTTTGAGATATGAGGAGTAGTTGGCAAGCAAATCCGAAAGGGCTTTGTTCGATGATGCGGATATGTTGAAGGGACTCAAATGGGCCAAATCTTGCCCTGGCGCAGCCTCGGGCGTGGGTGAGTAGCTCTCAAGAATAGCATGCGCGTTGGCACCGCCGAAGCCAAAGCTATTGATGCTAACCCGGCGCGGAACCCCCTCCGGGAGGGAAGGCCATTCCTTGGCTTGTTTAGCAATCTCCAAATCTCCGTAAAAAGGTTTGATAGCAGGATTGAGGTCGTTAAGGTGGAGATTTGGAGGAATGATGCCGTGCTGCAAGGCTAGAGAGCCCTTGATCAGTCCGGCTATGCCAGCTGTTCCTTCAGTGTGGCCGATCACAGTTTTGATAGAGCCTACGTACAGTGGTGCGTCCGATGGAGAACTCCTGAACCCTGACTCAGAACCAAAGAACGCTGTACTTATCGCCTCAGCTTCCATTGGGTCGCCAGCAGGGGTGCCTAGATTTCCCTTCATGTCAGTCAAGATATTTAAGTATTTGGAGAATTAGATTGCTAGAGAAACATAAACGAATTAACGAGCGGCGAGGAAAGATGTCAGAAAGAAGTACGCACAGAAACACCAATAAGTCATAACACCGGTAGAATGGTCAGGGCAAGGAATGTGAAGTAGCGGGTGATGTTATAACCATACCTGTTCCATGAGCCTCAAAATATTGAGGACGGTCAGATGGATGAGAAATATCCAAGCCAGCCTTTTTGTAAGTGTCACTAATCAGAGCAGCTTGAGCGACAGAGCTTGGCATTGTGATGCCCTTAGTGCGTCCATCCTGGTTAATTCCGGTTTGCCTGACGAGACACTCAATGGCATCGCCATCAGCCAGAGCCTGGCTTAATGTTTTCAAAACAAGAGCACCAACACCATCTCCCCGTGCGTAGCCGTCGGCATCTTTGTCCCACATACGTGAGCGCCCAGTTGGGGAAAGCATCTTCAATTTACTCTCCGCCACATACATACCCGGACTGAGCAGCAGGTTCGAGCCAGCTACCACAGCAGTGGGAATTTCACCTGAGCGAAGGCTCTGGACCGCTTGGTGGAGAGCAATGAGACTGGATGAACAGGCCGTGTCGATCGTCATTGATGGGCCGTGCCAGTCAAAGAAATAGGAAACTCGGTTTGATATGATACTGCGAGCAGTGCCGGTGCCGAAGTAGGTAGGGAGGGTGTCGATATCGCGACCCAAGAGTTCAGCATAGTCGCCACACATCAGCCCAACGTATACGCCGGTCTGAGAGCCTTGTAACTTCTCCATTGGAATGCCAGCATTCTCCAGCCCCTCATACACTGTCTCCATCAGTATACGTTGTTGGGGATCCACGGAGATAGCCTCAACTGGCTTAATGCCGAAGAACTGTGCGTCAAAGTGACGGACATCTTCATTCAAGAGATAAGAGCGTCTGACATTTGTCGTGCCGTGATGCAACGGGTCACTATTGTAGAATCCGTTTGTGGTAAAACGAGAGTCGGGAATCGCACTCGAGACATCTCGTGGTTGTCGTAACAAGTCCCAAAGCTTGGATGGCGATGAAGACTCGCCTGGAAAGCGACAAGCACTCCCGATAATAGCAATCGGTTCTTGGGGGTATTTCGAATGAATGGCCATGTTTTCTTAGGATGGTCGAGCGGTTAGGTGGAGCATTGACGGTTGTGATTTGGTTAAAGGACAGGGCCTGCTGTGACTGCCAGATTTTCTCGAGTACCCTTCAGCGATTGAGCGGTGATAGCTTGAAACCCCCAGCAGTCCATCACAATGTCCTTTTAAAAGGATTGATAGTGCTTCTTTTTGCAAAGCTTCACCATTAACCCCGCTAAGTTCTTTCATGCATCGCAAAAGATGGTGTGACGTTGTGAAGAAACCTAGGATACCCCACGCTGCAAACTTATGCACGATGTCCACTTTTGTGCTGGTATATTCCGAGAGTCCTGAAAAAGTCCTCCGGCTTTCAAGCTTACCCCAAGACCAATCCTGCGAGGACGAGAATATTCGGCGGGGTGGCTGCTATTGGGTTCGGAACTCCTATTCCCTCGTATAGAATTCCGTCATCCGTGTAGAGATGCCGACATGCCGACATGGCCACGCCGATGCGTAATCCGGATTAGAACAGATGGGACTCCGTATCACACGTCCCACCTCCCATCAATCGAATTTTGCTTTCGAGATATTATTGATCGGTCATCATTATCCCAAGCAGCCCATGTAATCCTAGGTATCGTTTGTGTTCTACCTTCCCAGTGGCTCATACATTTCCAAGACCACCCACAATGCATCAGTTTTTTCCGGGAGTCTTTTTCAACTTCGAGACGGTGAGAATACTGGGCATGGCTCGATATGGAGGGGCTGACGTGGCAGAGGTTCTCGAAGCCGTGGGTAAGATCAAGCATAACGATCCTGAAAGTTGGCACGAGGCATGGGAAGAACAGGCGGAAAAGGCCCAAGCGTTTGCAAAGGATGCTCGCGCAAGTGGTAACCGCGATGCTGCCAGAAGGGCCTTGCTGCGCGCTGCCAATTA
Source organism: Polytolypa hystricis UAMH7299 (assembly GCA_002573605.1). Classification (NCBI taxonomy): domain Eukaryota; kingdom Fungi; phylum Ascomycota; class Eurotiomycetes; order Onygenales; genus Polytolypa; species Polytolypa hystricis. Next base: position 112,852 of record PDNA01000071.1, on the reverse strand, counting down.
CACTCGCGCCTCTGGCTATATGTTTACTGGCGAAGGCTCGCTAAGCCCGGATCCGCGCACGTTACCAATCAGTGAAAGCGCCTCGTCCATTTTCCGCGAAGCAACACGACTGTTTGATAACCCGGTACAACCCCTTCAAATTCCATATGACGGCCAGACGCTGGAAGGCTATCTTTATCTTCCATCCCAAGCAAGCAGGGTCGCTGGCAAAATCCCTATTCTGATCGCCAACAACGGTGCGGACTCCATCCAAGAGGAGATCTATTTCATCCATCCTGCCGCTGGTCCCCAGTTGGGGTATGCTGTGGTGACATTTAACGGACCAGGCCAAGGGCTAGCGCTACACCGCGACGGGTTGCGAATGAGGCCCGACTGGGAAGTGGTCACAGGTGCGGTGTTAAATCACTTAGAATCGCTCTCTGTGGCACAACCCGAAGTGGGGTTGGATTTGGAGCGAATCGCAGTTGCTGGAGCATCGCTAGGAGGATACTTTGCGCTACGGGGAGCGACAGACTCGCGTATCAAGGCGGTCGTCGCTATCGATCCGGTTTACGATCTATGGGACTTTGCCATGAAGCACGTCAATCAGACATTCCTTTCCGCCTGGGGCAATGGCTGGATCAGTGACGGAGTAGTCGACTCCATCGTTGGGACGATGATGCGCCTAGTCTTCCAGTCCAGATGGGAGCTCACACTGATGGGAAACTTGTACGGGCTCCGCTTGCCGTCCCAGATCATGCGCACCATGAAGAAATACACGTTGCGATCAGCGACTGGCAACAAAGGCACGGCCGACAGTTATCTCGACGGTGTGCGATGTCCCGCCCTTGTCACCGGGGCAGGCAAGTCCCTATATCTTGATGTCGACGATCATACATCAAGAGTATACAATGGCTTGACCCATCAGCAGCCAGGGGCGAAACAGCTGTGGATAGCAACCAGCCCCAGCGAGGGGGGTCTTCAGGCAAAAATAGGGGCAGTTGAACTGTGTAACCAACGCGTCTTCCACTTTCTGGACCAGCAGTTCGGCATCCATCGACCGGGTTTGTGAATGCCTAACCCAGTCTAGACGTTGGTTCTTCTCTGGGATGTTGGTAGAGTGCATACTACTCGTGTACATGGCTTTTATTTCTTTTCTTTCGTTTGTTTTCTACTCGCGTCGTGTGGTGGAAGAAGCTGTGTCGTTCAAAATAACATGGTCACATGACTTTCGATGATCACGTGATGTCACCTGGTCCGACATGATCCCCTCGTTCCTGCAACTTTACCTAATCTCATGCAGCCTTATCAATAAAACATCATCAGCTTCACAACTACTTACTACTGAATAGACGGAGCCAGAACATCGATTCTTGCTGATATCATGAACTACTCGATTACTCTTACCACCCAGTGCCTACTTAGAAATTGCTGAGAATGCCGGAGACCCTAATGTCAATGCCACTGCCTTCCATCCACTCTCGCAGAGCCCTATTCTTCTGTTGTCTGATGACATATATATCTATCAGTTTGTATCAGAAAGAACCTGCTTCCAACTTCTTCAAAGGTCGATGCTACTACCACAGTTCCCATGACCACACCTACAACACGAAGTCGTGATTCTACACTCTTTCCATGCACTGCAGGCAATAATCCTACGGAGAAACATACGGCGTCTTCCAAAGGTTGACATGTGCTCAGACAATAGAGTATTACATCCAGGGTTCCTTCCTGACGCTACCAGCTCAACCCTGTTATCCCCCCTGGAACGCTTAGCGCGATGGCTTTTACCCTCTTCACTTGAGAGACCGTGTCGAGAGCCCGACAGAAGGATGCCTGCCTTTCCACTCATTCAAAAGCAAATCGCATCCAGAGTATACTTACATGGTTGGAGCATGGGTGATTCGAACACGGATGGTTGTACTCTGTACTGGTGGCCTCTTACCATTCTCATCTCCGTAGCGTCAGCAAATTGCGCCCCGATGCTCCACTGTCGACCCCGGAGACTACGGAGTGGGGTCTGCCATCTCCTCCGCCGATCCCGAACCATCTACGGAGTTGGGAAAAGCTTCATCGCTGAGGATTCTCCCGAACCTCCCCAGACCCTCTTGGAGACCAGACAGCCAGGAGTGACATCACGCCATTCAGCGATAGACTTTGATACGGATGCAGCTTATATCTAGCTCACAATAATAGGTTTATCTGTTCCTGTTCAACATGAGGCTAGTTAAAGTCAGGAAAGTAATGCGAACCTAGATGCTTGGCATATGAACGGGAAAAGCCAAAGCTCCCTTCGATCTCTATTGGGCAAATTCAGGCGAGAAACCTCCTGGATGAAATTTTCTAACTTGAAAAAGTAATAAAAATGCCCTTTCAAACTAACGTGGTTAAGCATTCTTGATTCAGTCCCTAGCCTTGCCGAACGAGCACGGACCACCCATACATACGCCATCTGGAGACAATATTTGTCTATTCAGATCTTCACGTGTGGATAATAATAACTACCACCAATATCGATTGAAGGCATCTCGTATCTGCAGTGTACCTACCTTGGTATGTCGCTGGTCAATAATGTCGCTTGGAGGATCAAGGGTACATAATTGCTACAATCTCACCAAAGTCGTGCTTGCTCTGCACACACCCAGCGCACTCTTCACACCGGTACAGGTAGTACTAAGTGGATAATAAACTGGTGCAAAGGTTGAGCACTTCGATGCAGGCTGGTGTAGATACCTAGGTAGATGCCTAGGTAGATACACCACGTCTCATAGTAAGCTTACCACGCTCCCCTGGCCCGGGCCGTGTAAGAGGAGTTTATTTAAGCTTTGCCCAAAGGCATTCAGCTCTTATCTTTCACAAGGTTCAGTTCGGTTCTTCAGTAATTCTTCAACGGCAGCACACTGACATCTGAATTAGTCTTGGTTCTTGTCAAATGCAAAGCTCTGTCGACGGCGGCGGGTCCCCCTCAGTCCGTCTCTCGTGTGCATATGCAGAGGTTAAACTCGCCGGCCTACGCACATCGTTCTGTCCAATCATTCCACCAGTTCTACTAAAGGCTAATGCGCAGGGAGACACAAGAGCGAGTCATCATACGGCACGAATATTGGGAATACTTCCTTTGCCAACACACTTATATACTACTATCAAGTCACTGTACACATTGACGGTGTTCATCTTTCGGCCACTATCAGATCAGACCCTTGTGTTCGTGTCGTGCCCCTCCGCACTTGGAAGCCCGCGGAGCTGAATAAGCGCTTTGAGCCCGTCCTCGAATTCTTGTCAGCTATTGACAATACTCCTCCCGCCACTTTTATCTAGCTGTCTTCACGGAAGCACACCCACGTTCTGAAGTTACAACTATCAAGCGTTGCTTCTTTCCCATAAATCTTCACCCCAAGCTTAATAACCACCGATCTAAAATGAACGACGCCCGGTCGAAACCCCCCCCACTGGGTTTCAGCCACCGCCCCTCTAGGCGCTTCGCTTGCGATCGCTGCCGTTCTTATAAGGCTCGATGTGAGCGCAACGCTGATTCGGGCTCCTGCGAACGTTGTGTCAAGGCTCGACTTCCTTGCACAACCAACTTCGATCATGTTACACAACTGAGTATGCACGCCGTTGGTCAGCAGCAGCAGCAGCAACACCGAGGAAGAATTAATGGCAATACCAACGGAAACACCAACGGTAGCACCAGCAATCATGCTATTAGAGAGCCTACCCACGACCCTTCTATACGAGCACCACAGGAATCTCCACCGGATGGGCAAGAGCAGGTTCGGGATAACCTAACTTCACCACGCTTATCTAGGCCGCTCTCTCCCCAAGGCCAACAGCAGAATTCTGTCAAGCATCCATTTTCGCGACCGAGAGCAATGAGCACAGCCCTGCTTAGCACCTCAGATGGGTCTCTCTCCCACGAGGGTTCGAGCTCCGCTAACTCCTCCCATTCTGATTCACACCCGACAATGATGTCGAGCGAGAGACATAGCATTGGCGGCAGCGAGGGTCTTTTCTTGCATCAGGATCGTACGGTATGCCTCCTAGGTATCCTCCTTTTCTCCCGTTTTCACAAGCAAAGTTCTTTAACAGTTAGGCCTAATTTTATCGTTCAAGCAGGGACTCGATACGATGGACTTCTCGATGGATCTCTCGATGAATCACCTCATGTTTGATAAGGTCGACTTTGCAATGCTCGCTGACGGGCACCATCAATCTGGGCTCCATGACCCTATGTCCAGGAGGCCTGTCGGCACTGATGACATGACTTCGTTTGACGACGAGACCAATCATGTTATCCAGAATCCGTCGACGAGCCTCGCGGTCAAGCCACACGACTCTATGAACGGGAACTGCAATATGGGGCCACCCGAGCCGTCCTTTCCCAATTCTAATAACGATCATCAGCAGAGGCTAGCTAGGAGCCACAAAGACTTGCTCAAACTCAGTTTGGAGCTTATGGATGACCAGGAAGCACTTGATGCTCTCAGCCCTTTGAACAGCCGAGCGATGCCAAAAGACCATCATCACTTTTCACTCGCCACTGAAGACAGCCCCATTCACCGCGTTCTCAAACGCACTTCGCGCTATTGGGAGATACTCAAAGCAATATCCTCAAGGAGCTCGTACACGGGCGAAACAGACTCGTCTTGGCACCGACGATGTCCCACCAATACGCTTCTTCTAGTGCAATTATTAACAACGTATATTTGCCTAGTTCGCATCTGCCGTGCTGCCTTCCTCCATCTATACCATGTGTTGCAGGTCATCCCCCCGGACCAGCTGGGAACAGTGCTGAACCTGCCAAGCCTGCAGTTTGGCGAGTTTCAGATGGAGAGCAACCCGACAATTCAGGTGCAGGCGCTCATTGAACTGAGCTCTAGCATGCTGCTACGCATTGAAGAGGCGCTGGGTATCTCGACGGGTAGCGGGCCAGGGCTCGCGGGGGGGACAGTCAATTCTCAGACATTGGAAAGTCATGGGTGCCGCAATTCACTCATGAATGATCCGGTAGCGGTGTCGTTAAGAGAAATCATCCTATCACAGGAGAGAATACAGCTCGCGGCAAATGGGGTGGGGGATATGTCCTTGATGGGAGTTATGAAGAACCTAAAACGCCTTTTGCAACAGAGATAAACAACAAAACATCGGAAAAGTAAATAAAGATGCGGGATCGAGGAGCCCTGGGCTGTTTCTTTTCGATCTCCTCTGTGAAAGGCAAGGGGATGCTTTCAGCAATCACATTTATGCGCATATAGAACTCACGTATTAATTCGCTCCGCGAGGCTTTCTTAGGAGTTCCATGAAGAACGGAGTACTCGAAAGCAACTTGACAGAGATGGACAACAGATACGGGATTAGACAGAGCATCAATGCCGCCAATCTCAGTGTGAGAGGGGCAAAGCTTTTCAATACATCCCTACGCTAAGGGAAAGAATATTTAATATTCGACACGACTTTCACTGTTAGGTGCGGCAGTGGAGAGAAGGTGGAAATGTGGTTGATATCTACAAGTTATCTATTGACTATTTGGGAATAAATTGTGTGTTTGGTTCCCAATTGTATGGTACAGCAAGCTCGCAAGCTCGCAGTGAGCCACTAGCATATTTGATCTGATCCTGATCCCTTCCATATTGTGAAGCGCACATATATTGGAACATATTCCAGAATCTACAATATGTGTTTGATACAAGGGTGGAAAGGCTGCTATGCCTCATGCTCAATGTCTTGCGGCAAAGCAAGCCAACGCCTACATAGTATAGCTTTGTCGCCTGAGGCGCCAATCGGGACGCTATCCGTGGCAGTTGGACTCCCCTCGTGGAAGGGGACTCATAGGGCAGATAATAAAGAATCGGATAAATCCCTTCAGTGGCTAATCGGGGCTCGTGGGGGCTCCGCAGACGACGTACATCGTACTAGGCTCCATCCCTGGTGCTTCATGCACGCTTCTTCAGAAACAGCAAAGCCGGATCATGGTGCTCTACCAATCATAGTCTTCGGTTCTGATAGCTAGTATGCGGGATGCCTGTCGCGTTTCTAGTTTGTCAGGGGTTACGAATAGCATGGTCAGACATATTTAAACGTGATGAGCCTTATCTCTTGCGTGATAAAACATCAAGCGGCGTGTTGGTAGGTTAATATTATCATTCAATGGCTGGAGTTGCTAGTAAGACGACAAGCTCTCGAAAGTCAAAACTACTTGGTAAGCTTTTCCAGCAACAGTTGACAGATGTCTACGTTTTCTCCCTTGCCTAGCTTTTAATCCGATTGCTTCTTCTTTTCTTTTCTCCCGTACGGAGCACGATTCCACGCGTTAACCACGCCGCATTAGAAATCCCGTAGCGTCTCCGGAGATTTTGCCATGCTATTGAGCACGTCGGAACGCCTCTTTATCACCCAAGTGTCGCCCTCTCCATTGGACAGCAAGCTCTGGGCGGTTAACGAGCCTGTCCGGGATTGCCCACCACTGGCTCCATGTGTCATGCGGAGGGAAATAGGAGCAAGCCCCTTGCCTCTAGCATCTCCGGCATCCGCATAATTGGTGGCAGGCGACCCGAGAAACCGGTAGATGTCGCATGGATGCTGTCAACCAGACATGTATACCTGAAAACACGGGCCACCCCCCTTGTCCCGCCGGCCTCTTATAAAACCTATATAAATCGGAGGTCGACAAGGGGAAAGACACTGGGCTATCTGGCTGTTTCTATCTACATGTCAAAACTTCTCTAACCCCTTGCTCTTCTTGAAAGAGACTCCGAACAATGACCGCCCCTGATATTGACACCAAGGGTGGTGGTGTGACTGTCATTGACGAAAAGTCTCCGTCTCCAGTCACGGACTCGCCACCAAGCTCTGTTACTGCAATTGTGGAACAGACACCAAAGCGGACATGGCGATCTCACATCTGGGATACATTCGACAAGCCGCGCGAAGAGCGACGGTTCCTGTTCAAGTTCGATGCCATCGTTATGACCTTCGCGTCCCTAGGGTTCTTCATCAAGATCCTGGACCAGTTCAATATCAACAGCGCTTTCGTCTCCGGGATGAAGGAGGACCTGCAACTGAATGGCAATGAGTTGAATTACATGACTTCCATGTACACAGCGGGTTACATCATTGGCGAGATCCCTAGGTGAGCGCGCTTCTGTGGCATGAGATGGGGGTTAGCTCTCTCTTCAATCAAATAATATCTAACCTTGCTTCTGCCAACAGTAACATACTGCTCACGAAGATCCGGCCTTCCATTTGGATCCCGACTTGCGAGGCAAGTCTCCCTTTTCTCTCTTAGCCATGGGGCGCGTTCGGATGTAAATCGCTAACAGAGTTCTTTTGAACGCAGGTGACCTGGTCTGTCCTTACGATTCTGCTGATCAAGTGCACCAATGCCAATCAGCTCTACGCTCTCCGGTTCTTTATCGGACTCGCAGAATCTTCTTTCTATCCTGGTATACAGTATCTCCTTGGTTCCTGGTATCGTAAAGATGAGCTGGCCAAGCGAGCTTGCATCTTCCACGCAAGTGGGAACATTGCCGCCATGTTTTCAGGTTACCTGATGGCCGCTACGTACAATCTTGAAGGCGTGCATGGTTACCACGGCTGGCAGTGGCTCTTCATCATCAACACCGTCATCTCCTTGCCCATCGCTTTCCTCGGGTATTTCTTCCTTCCAGACGTCCCTGAAATTACCAAGGCATGGTACTTGACCGGCGACGACATCGCCTTGGCGCGGAAGCGTATGGAGCTGGAAGGTCGTGCAAACAGACAGCCCTACACTGTCGCCAAGCTTAAAAAGATTTTCTCATCCTGGCGCATCTGGCTTCTTACCCTTGTGTACGTCCTCTTCAGTAACGGGAACGGATACGGCGGCCAGCCGGCTTTCGCTCTTTGGCTCAAGACCCTAGGCTACGGGATCTTCGAGATCAACACCTATCCGACCATCCAGTACGGTATTACTGTTGCCTTCACCCTGATCTTTGGCTGGACATCGGACGGACTCTTCAAGGGCGGGCGTTGGCAACCGATCATCTTCGCTGGCATTGCCAACATTATTTTCAACGTCAGTCTAGCGGTGTGGGACATCAACGTTGGTTGGAAGTGGGCATGCTATTGCCTGGGTCTTCTAGGTGTCGGCCTCAGCGGCATTGCCTTTGCGTGGGCTCACGAAATCTGCACCGAAGACAACGAGGAGCGGGCTTTGGTCGTGGCATTTATGAGCACGTTCGCGCAGGTGGTGCAGACCTGGTTGCCGCTGATTATATGGCAGACGGTTGACGCGCCGCGGTACCGCAAGGGCTTCATCAGTTCGATTTTCATTGCTGTTCTCATGATGGCTTGTGCCATGGTCATCCGCCATTTACATAAGCAACAGGACGCAAAGAAGCAGAAAAATGCGGCGACAGTCTAAGTTAGCATTGTTGTGCCTTGCCTTCAATCCCATGCCGAGTTTAGGGATATGTAGGCAATGTGGAGGAGGAACTATAAGGAAGGATTGGAGCCACAAGAATCTGGGCGTATCTACCTCTGAAATCCGAAGTTTTTAATATTTCCCTGTTTCCTCCATCTTGAGTTGGATTTTAGTTCGATTGCGATAGCGGGGCTATGTGTTATTTAGTTCTCATAATATTGAAAGCCGAGAAAAGTACCACGGTCGTACTTAATAACAAATACCACGCAGTCCAAGAAGCAGCAACATATCAAGGTGTCTGCCGTGGATTTCCCAGGTTGACCTTTTGTAGTCAAACACAACACAGTAACATACAATCCCTCCTCGCCTACGGCTATCTTGAAAGCCAATGATTTATCATTAAACAATTACTTGTCAATTTTTAGTTGGTTTTATTTCTGCCCCTTTTTTCCTCCCCGCACCTCCTATTATGCACCTGCTGAATTCTTCGGGTTCTTCGGAAACGCCACATCGGATCGGCTTCGGATCACTTTTTGCTATCGGAAGCTGTGCTTGCTGGCTCACTTCCTTGCCCTTCGGATCACGAGTCTTGCTTCGAACTTTGGAATACTTCTCATCGACACAGTATATCAGGGAACTCTCTTTATGGACGCTGCTGCTATCTAATGTCTATGCAAAAACTCCCTAGAATATGACTTACAGAACGTTTAGAGAACATTTCCCTCAGAGACACAGGGAGCAGGTACCTAAATTGCTACCAAGACAAATGTAGCATATAACACAGGTGAGAGGATTCAATGTCTTCTTCAACCGAGATACACAAGATTATTCTGCGGCCTAGACTTTCATATCTTGTTTGTTTTCTTGCTAGTGGAGAATCAAATCCGGCAATGAATTGACCTTCAGCTGTGTGTAGTTAACCCCGCAATATTTTCCGGCAAAGAGCTTTCCCCGCAAAACTCTCCATTTTTTCCCGACGCCTCCATGGTTCACTTTTGTCTTCCAAATTTGGTTGCTGTTTTCGCTGTCTGGGGCATGGCTAACGCAATATGACCGCGGGGAAAGAAAGGATTCGGGAACGCCGCCGGTGCCTCAACACGTGTGAAAACTGTAAGCGGCGCAAGGAACGATGCGACGGCAACCAGCCCTGCCGTCGATGTATAGCCAGACGAGTTCACGACGAATGCCGTTTCTCACAGCGTCGAGGTTCTCTTACCTCTCCTCCAGCGGCACAAGATTCAAATAATAATAAGAATAATGGAGGAGGAACCTCAGTGCAAACAATTTCACCTCCCGCACAGCGAAACTGTGACGGCTGTCCACGGCTTATCCCTCTCTCACCAGCGCCTTCAATACTTGAGGGATCGAGATTGATTCAAGATACCAAGGGAAAATATATGTTCATAGGGGACGCGGCCAACTTGTCTTTCTTGCAGACTATCCGTCGAGTAATCAATGACTCCCTGGGATCATGTCCTTTCGTGGACGACCCTCTACGGAACTTCATGGTAGAAGCGTCACCTGTTGGACGGCCAAATTGGATCCACGCCATCGCCACAGACCGTCCCCCCAAGCCTGATCTAAACGAGGCTAAATATCTTATACGATGGTTTATGGTCGCTACGGGTTGCGTGATGGAGATTTTTGACGAAGAAGACCTATGCACTCATTTGTCTGAGTGGCTGGAGAGCCCCGCCGAAGAAGCAAACGAAATAAGTTCGATATACTGTTCGGTATTTGCAATAGGTGCTCAAACCTGTCTTGAAGACAGAGAAGGCATCGCCGAGAGGTCTTTCTAGTATGGACGATACTTGACGGCGTCGGGTCTCATGGAAGATCCTAGTATCGCCCTGGTCCAGTCCAGTGCCTTGATCACTATGTATCTACTCGGGGCGTCGCGAAGGAACACCGCCTTCATGTATCTTGGGCTAGCTGTCCGGGCGGCCTATACTTTGGGGTTACATCAACAAGACGTGGCAGCGTTGTTTGGCCCGGAGGAGTACGCGACTCGAGAACGACTGTGGAAAGCCATCCGCGTCCTAGATTTATTCATGAGCGCATCACTGGGACGACCACCGTCTACATGTGAGACCCGCGATACGACAGCCAAACCGAACTATTCTGCCTCGAACGACTTATGCGCCATCTTTGAAACCATACTCACAGACTTCTACGCGAAGCGCATGATTTCGACAGAGTTGTTGGAACAAACCAGCGAGCGTCATCGACGATGGGCTGGCCGTCTCCTTGAGGGTCTTGTCGCCGACAATATCCAGCCGGTAGATTAACTTGAGACGGAGAACGGAACGCAGCCCAACATTGGGTTCTATCATTTGAAGGAGGCATATTATTGGACGATCATCCTGCTGGCTCGGCCTTTCCTGGTTGAGCGTATATCTTCACACATTTCTCTGACACGGCGACGATCCCAGAGCGAAGCGGAAATAGATCGAACGCCATCGTCGCCATCAGATACCATTTTGGTACATGCATGTATTGACTCTGCCATTCGCACCATCGATCTCCTGCAAGGCTTATTGCATACCGACCAACTACCGAAGCGACTTCCATTCATTGTAAACTCCGTGTTCGTGTCTGCACTTGTCCTGGGGTTGGCGTTGTTTGGAGACTTCGACCAAGTTTTCCCGTTGGAAAAGCGTTTAAAGGTCGCGCAGAAGTTACTTACTATTTTCAGCACTCACGATGCCCTTGCAAAGAGGTACTGTACAATCGTCGAAGACCTTCAAAATGCCTGCGAGGCTTACTTTGAGCGGAGAACACAATATAAGCTGGAGGCTCAAGGCCGGCTGGTTGGCGGGATTTTCGGCAGTCTTCACAACGATGTCAACTCCTCGCCCAAAGTGTCGGATAGCATGGAGTCGTCGGCGCAAATGGAGCATAGAAATAGCTCTTCTTCTTCTTCAGCAGATACTACTCAACAAACGCCTGATGACTCTGAACCCCCCCAGAGGAGACTAGACGGATCGCACCAAGCCGTCAACGCGAGGCCAGTAGCTTTTGGAGACAGGCCGTGGGAGAATTCCATCCATGAGAAGAAACATACTGAAGGTAGCGTAGATCCTGCGCAGCGTATTAGTACTGACCTTGATATCATTCTCGACGGTGCTTTACCGCCAATGTCACCAAGAATGCTGATGTTCGATTCCTTTGCCGAAAGTATACCATTGTTTCCCACTGTGGACTTCAACATGGCAGCGTTCGATTGAGTTTGTCTAGCAATGTTGCGTTTTCACAATGATGTATGACCTCGGATAAATAGGCTGTCGCTCTTGTAAAAGAATACCTTCAGCCATGAGTAAATGCTAGGAGTTGTGGGGATCGGTTTTTCGGGAGTCTAGCAGGTGGTGGAGGCGGCGCCGGTTTCTCTTGTATCTACTTTTCATTTATTAAACTATTTTATTTTATTTTTCTTTTTGATCTAAATCTTGCATTTTGTATTATATATACGCATACACTGCATTCGGCATCTGATTGCTTTACTACGGACCGGCCCCTCTACCATGTGTCTGCATACAAACATTCTAGGCTTAGAATAGTGGTAGGGTCGAAAAGAACTCTCCATATTCAAGTCGAATCAAGACTAAAAAGTAGCCCACGTCTACTTCAAAGTGTGTATCACTTACATCAATAACCCTCAGAATATGGGAATCTCATGCACCAAAATCTCGTGACTAGCAATAGGGATTAAATATCGTGCTCTTACTCACAAAAGGAATATAAAAAATATACCAAAATATAACAAAATATACAAAAAGCACAAAGCACAAAGCGCCAATTCAACTATCCCTCCTATTTAGCGCGGTAATAAGCCAAATCCCCACCCTTCTCCTCCCGTATCGTGAAACCATTACCCATGAATCTAAACCGATTCGGACTGCTGTATTCAAAACGGAAGTCCTCAGTCCTGAAGCTCTCAAGAATCTCTTTGTAATGCATGACGCTCCCCGCATACATAGCTGTTACCCTCCCTTCCTTCTTTCCATTCTTGTACCATGATCGACACCCGCTTGTCCAGACGGTGCGCTTCAGGAATTCCTGCGAATATACGTTGTAGTCATCTGTTGCACCGGAGTCGACGTAGACAGACCTGAAAGGAGAGGAAGAAGAAAGCGATTAGCATAAGAGGGGAAAAAAGGGGGCGGGGGGTGTAGAGGAAACAACATACTTGATGTCTTCCTTCGCAATCTTCTCACACCACTTCATAATATAGTCTGCAGTCCATTCCATCACAGCCAAAAGATTGCCATGCCCAATGGGGCAGTTCGGTCCATTGAAAATGAAATAATTGGGGATGTTGGGAGCGCAGATTCCAAAGTATGCGTCCGGACTATCACGCCATTGGTCGGCCAAGTTGATGCCGTCCCTGCCGACCAGCTCCCAGAACGGGGAAAAGCTGACGTCAAACCCAGTTGCACAGACGATGATGTCAAATCCTTCTGTTGAGCCACCAACAGTGACTATGCCCTTCTCGTTGACCTCTTGGATCTCGCTGAACTCCGCCGACACATTCGACTGTTGCAGGGCTTCCAAGTATCCATCGCCAGGCGAAAGTCGACGACACCCAACCTTCCATTCTGGAATCAACTTCGCACATAACTCCGGGTTATGGTTCAGGCGTTCTTCCATTGTCTTTTTGAATGTAGCATACACTGCCGCTTGTTCTGGGCTGTCGCTAATGAGAGCGTAGAAGAATTTATTGAAGCTATGCTCGATTGATCTCCGTAGCTGGAGGAGTTCCTCCGGGTTTTCTCTCAGTCGTTGCTTCTGTTCCTCGGTGTACTTGAAGTTCTTGCCATCGGGCGCGGATTGGGCAACAAAGTTGGTAGAAACCCAGGTAGAGCTGCGGATGTAGTTGGTGATTTTGGCTGCTGTGGGCTGCATCTGGGGCAGTATTTGAAGGGCCGAGGACCCATTACCGATGATTGCAACCCGCTTATCGGTCCAATCGATAGTTGGATCCCAAGATGCGCTGTGCACTAGCTTCCCACGGAACGAATGTAAGCCCTTGATCGACGGCCAATGCCACTTGTTGAGTATGCCGGCACCATTGATCAGTATTTCCGCCTCGTCTTCGATTATCGCACCGTCTCGCTCGACTTTAATAAGCCATTTGCCTTTCTCATCATTCCAGACAGTGGAAACGACCTTGGAGTTGAGCTGGACTCGTTCGTCCAAGTTGTATTTCTTAACTGTCCTTTTTTGATATTCCCAAATCTCTGGTCCACTAGCATAGAAGGAACTCCAATCCGGATTTGGCTCAAAGGAGAAAGTGTAGATGGGTGCGGGTACCTAAGGTTACATAGTGAGCTCCATCCTTATATATTTGTAGTCCATTCCTACTTACATCGCATGCAACTCCAGGGTAGCGATTTTCCAGCCAAGTACCACCAATGTCCGAGTTCTTCTCATAGATTGTTAGATCGATATAATCCTCCATGCACATCTGGTGTTTCCATCTATATGCCACCATCAGGCCCGAATATCCCGCACCAACGCACACTACTCGGAGCTTCCGGGGCTTGTAGAGTGATTGTTCGAGAACTGGTACCCAGTTGGACGTCTTCTCTTTAGGCTTTCCATTGGTAACATGTTGGGACTGGTGGTGGATGGTCATTCTGAATTGATCAGTGTACTCTTTAAGTAATAAATAATAAAGAGAAAGGGGGCTATAAAATTGTCACAAGTAAGGAAGTATCAATCTTCAGAGGGAATGAGGTCTAGTAAAGGAAATGATATTTAATGACTCCTTATTTGTCTGGGCTGAGAGGGCGGAGTAGACGAAGCATTTATACACGCTACCAAAGCTCAAATGCGCGTTTCAACAGCCCCTCCTCTCCCCCCCATACTGCAGTCTGACATCCTCCCTCATCGGAACGCTACATAGCTTCGCTTCGGAAGCCCAACAATGTGGCCAATACGTAGCTAAACCGCAGCCGAGGAGCATGGATGGATGGTAGCTGTTGATGTAGGCGGATTAGCGTAGCATCAACATGCCATCGGAAAGCCTAAACAACAACCCCCCGCACTGTCAACCCCAGATTTACCCCAGGTTTCCGTAGATTGGTACAAGCGCTAGCCGTCAGCTGGGACGGTGGAGGGCGCTAAGCTTGGGGTATCAAGCCGATGAAGCATCGGATTGTACCCGAAGCGAAGGAACCAAGGGTTTCAAGCTGGCCACCTCCATGAATCAGGATTGATTCCGAAGCACAGGACAAATCTGTCGGATAACTTCTTCCAGAGCAACCAAGAGATCATTAGACATGAGCTTGTGAATAACCAAGCAAGGAGAGGGAAAATAAAAAGTACCCATCACAATAGCCAGAATTAGAGAGAGGGAGAGAACATTATCATGTTCTCGATGCTAATAATAACAGAGAGATAACTTGAAGTTGGTTGTGAACAAGCAAAAATTGGAGGATCACATGATTTGTATCATGAAATCCATGCGATTTTCCTGAAACATATCAAGAGTAGATTGAAGTCCATAAACATAGGCAAACCCTGTGTGGATTGTATGTAGTTGAAGAAAAGAAGACAGAAAACTTAGCTTCTTCATTGGAGAAGACAATGATGGTCCATGCTTGCAGTGTGCCCTGCTATAAGGTACATTACAAGTGCAACAGTCAAGACAATCTTGTCAGGCATTACCAAGCTGCCAGGTTTGCAAAGAGCAGAGGGTGAAAAAATACCTCTTTGTCATGCCCTTCTTGTCCTACATTGAAGAGTACATTGCACTAGCTTTGGCTCTGGGTATATGTTGACTGCATTTTGCTATAGTACTATGTACCCATTCCACAGTATACGCAGTCCACCCAGCTACATGTATCTATTCCAGATGAAAAGCTTTTTTTTCTTTCTCAGGTCAATAGTAATTCTCTTTGCTATGAATCTTTATTTGTTATAGCAAGATATCTATCTTCCAGCCACTAGCATGGGGTGTTGTAAACATTATATAGCTGCTTGAATAGAAATGCTGTCTTGTAATAGTAACATTGGCAAACCATTTCATTGACTCTCTTATTCTCTTAAGTGTGATAATGCTCTTTCTTCTCAATATATAATTGACTGAGGGTCTCAGCCTTCCAGTCCTCTTCAACCGACTACTCCTCATCTGTATAATATGCTCTCTGCTGTTGTAGCTATTGCTGTGGGTTGGAGATTGGAGCAGCCTGAGAACCTCCATGTCTATGGCCACAGTCTCTGAAATTGGATTGATATGGCTGGTGTTAACTACTGCTGTAGCTAGAAGTTCCGTCGTAGAAACGTGCTTCCAAAGTCATCCCTCATACGAGCCAACGCACTTGATACCTTGGATGACGCAGGTACCGTGACTGGTGTGAAAAACTCGCCGTTCTCAGGTTCAATATCCCATCTTTCTGGCCACGGACTCCCGTGCTCAAACTCGTGTAGCGCGAACCACAGCCAATCTCGCGCGTCCAAATAATAATCGTCCAGATCCGGATCATGGGAAGCGAAGATCTGAGCAAGCCAGTAGGGATCCAGCGGGGAGTCGAGGTATCCTACGAACCGCTTGGTGCGGACAATTATCTGCTCTCTAGCGACCCGATACTCTAATTCAACTTATACTTCTGTCTTGCATTCGTGGCACTGCGGGAAGATTGGCAAGTCTCGCCCGCCGCTTTTTGATCGCCTTCGCAGCGGGAACTGCTGGAGGATCTTCTCATCGCCGAGACGCAGGTGCGGACACACGGGGATGTTGTATCCTGAACACAAGGTCACAAAGTCCTGCTTTGTCGGCGTGTGTGCGGCGTCAACAAACTCGAACTCCGAGATAATGGACGTGCTATTTGCTCAGGATATAGTATTGCCACTAATATCGCCTATACGTGGACTTATAATGGAGCCGTACGTCCCGCGCACGAGGGGCGCCAGTTCAGCAAAGCTCATTGCCCCAGTACGCGCATTCAGCCAGGAAGCATTTCATCGTGCGAAGGCAGAAACGTTCTCTGGCGCGTTTCGTGTGTAGTTCTTCACACGAGATGGAGGTGGCGGTGTCATGCCTCTTCTGACAGCCCTAGCAGCAGTATCCGCGCACAAGCCCGTCCTCTTCGAGTAGGCAGAACATTTCAAAGCGGGCTGTATTACTGGATTTCAGGCGGCGGTGTACATCGGAGGAGATCGAGGAGTAATAGAGCGTGGAGCAGGTGAGGGTTAGGGAGATGGAGTCGAAGGAGGGAAGATGCTGGTAGACCATTAGCAGCATCTCTGCGGGTAAGCCGAGAAGGAGGTTATTTTCTAGGCGACTATTATGATGATGAGCCTCACGGGCGCGTCTATCGCGGTTGACGGGCCAGAGCGAGAACCATGAGAGCCATGATGGCCATGACAGCCGCGGGAGAGGATTGTTAGCCATTTCTAGAGGGTAAAACTTGAGGCTAAGGGAGTTGTATGATGTCGACTTGAGCAGGTTATTATATATAATATTGGAAATACTGGCTGGTGATAAGGTTGAACCCGGACCGTGTTGATGTCATTTTGAACCAGGGAAATGACCACGGGTATATATCCTTGGGCGGTGGGAAGGTTTGTAACAGTTCCAGAAAACCCAAAAGCCCTGTAGATATAGATATAGAAGACATAGAATAGTCAGATACAATTCCCCTACAAATGCCATCATAGATGTATGTAAATGTAGATGTACAGTATCATGTAGCCCCTTCCTTCTTTGCAGCTGCCCGTGACCTCATTTATGTCTGTTGACCTCTGCCCTCTCCCTCGTGTTTCTTCATTTCCTCCTCATGTTCCCGCTTTATCTATCGAAAGATTACGTCACAAAAAGCCTAAACATTCTCGAACAACGGTGGATTGACCGTGATTATGCGCGTATCAAGCGTAGCCATTGCTGCGTCTGGTGTCTTGACAGCATGTGTAGCTTGGCTGTAAGTGTGGGCAGCTTGGGGAAGACGTGAACCTCTAGACGTGGAGTAAGCCTGGTAGGGGGATAACAGCCTCCAATAGCAGGTGAACAGCCTGCAGCGGGATATGGAGCGCATGCGGCGGGAGGTGGAAGACCTGCGGAACCAGGGAGACGAGGGGCAGCGCCAGGTGGGCAACGCTCGTGTAAGACCACCTCTAGTTGGTGGGGATTCTGGGGCGACAGGCTCCTCCAGCAGTGTTAGCGGCGGCACTCGAGGAGATCTCGCACCAGATTCTAAGGGTGCAGGAGAGCGCCGTGATAGGTATTACCCTCCATTTGAGTTGTTCAGGCAGCGCTAATCCTTTATGTTTTCGTAGCGTTCGTGCGTGAAGAGGCGGGTCGGGTCGAGAGGGGATGGGATGCACCCAACCATCACTAGCGATGAGTTCACACTTTTACGTAGTGCTGGTGACCATGCTCCAACTGGAGAAGCCAAGATGAACTCAACTCAACTTCAACCTCAAAAATCAATTACCTCGAGCCCTAAAAAGCGTCAAGAACGCCTCATCCGAACGCAACGCCCACACTATCCATGGACTACGATAACCATCTCATACAGCAGGATCCTCTATGCACGGCGTCCCGGTATACTGTTGAAAGCGAACGTTCCCCTCTGACCATGGAACAGGCCAAAAGAAGGACGAAGAAAAAGATGATACGGGTCAGATATCATCAAGTGCACAAGGAGAGGTGAGTTGGTATCCGTAAAAGGAAGAAGCAAAAATAAATCAAGGCAAAATAAATCTGTTCTGACGCTTCCAGTTCGCAGGGACAAACGAACAACGACATTCCAAGCGATAAAACACGCATGTCTACTCGGTGCTTAGAATGTGCATTGCGAAGCATTATTGCGTTGCCCACCATGAGAAGCGCAGCATGACCACCAGTCCTCTACTTCGATGTAGAATGTCGGAATCTCTGGTGCAGAAAACAGCCAGTCCACCTACATTTAGCAATGACAGCAACAGGCATTAGTCAATAATCAGTAAAGAAAGCGCCCCAGGAGTGAATGGCCAAAAGGAAAGCAAGCGTAGGAACGAAACGGAACGGCAAGCGCTACTATGTACTCTCCAAATGTGCTGTTGAACAAACATGGTCACAGAATGCGCTCGGCCAGAAGCATAGCAACGGATTTCGGGACACAAAAGCTGGAATACGACCCGCCCGGCGTCACCATAATTTCCAACAACAAACAAGGAGCCTGCAGATGCAACGACAGAGTCCAGAGTGCTCGCGCTCTCCGCCGGAGCCCGGAATAATAGTTGGTCCAGGCCAGAGCCGGCCAGAACACGCTTAGCGTGCCCAAATGACTAAGATCGCCCAGTGCCAAGAGCTGCAGCTGCCCCATCACGCTAACTGCTCCGAACTCGCCGCACAGGTTTTGCCTGCTGAGGTTCTCACCAACGCCCCGGCTACTGCATCTCACCATCAACCTGAACCATCTCGGTCAGTAGAGGTCGAACAAGAGTTCTTGCGACATACACCGCGGCTCCCACCTCCTAATTGCAGCCCTCTGGAGCAGTGTTGACCCAGGAGATAGACCCTAGGTAGCTTCAGAGCGAAGAAGCTTCCTTCCTCTCTATCTGGTCCTGCTGCGAGTTGCTCCGTAACTCAACTCTCCATAAAGCCTTGATTCGCACGCTCCATGACCAGCTTCCCACCAGCTGTGCGACAACCACTTTCCCTGTCCTCGATATAAGTCTCCCTCCAGTCCTTAGCTGACCATTGCCTTGTTACCCGGCTTTGCAATGTCCACTTGTCCGCATACTATCATCCCTCCCACTTCTCCGAATCGCATTC
Source organism: Polytolypa hystricis UAMH7299 (assembly GCA_002573605.1). Lineage (NCBI taxonomy): Eukaryota > Fungi > Ascomycota > Eurotiomycetes > Onygenales > Polytolypa > Polytolypa hystricis. Next base: position 93,713 of record PDNA01000071.1, on the reverse strand, counting down.
CCCGCCCGTCTCTACCTACCTTGCTAATCTTCACCACTTCCTAATCCCATCCCCGTCCGGCCAAAGCCCAGCATTTTTCTTAAAAAAAAAAAAAAAAAAAAAAAGCACTAGCATCCCGTCGCGCTGTGCTCTCGCCATGTCACAGATTTGCCACGGTCCTGCCTGGATCAGTGATGATGTATCCCTGTGCATCCGGGAAAGGTGAGCATTCTGATGCACTTCTACCCCGCGTTTTTCCACAGTTCAAAGCTCATTACTACCCATCATCTATCAGAATCCTGCGTTCGATATTCCCTCTTACTGCGTGCGCCGTATCCTTACTTGCCATTATCGCCCATATTCTCTGGCACAATGCTCGGCCGCGGTGGAAATCCGGCTATCAGCCGCTCCCTGCGGACACTCCTACTCGTGACGAGCAAGACAACGATGCAGAATCGGACTTGATGCTCTACAAGGCTATCAGCCGCGAAACCAATATACCCTTCAAAGTTGACCGACCTAAAGGTAGAATTGGACTTGTTGGTCTCGAAACCTGTGCTTTGCTCGCTGTGATAGGCGTCTATATAGCTGCGCTCGCCACAAGCTCAGAGACAGGCGATGGAAGTGCCTCTTCGATTGCTCGACTTTGTTCGTGGGTTTATATCCTACTATTAGCATTGACCAGGCTCGTGCTCTCCACGTCCGATCGCCCACTTGGGCCAAAGCTCTGGTCCCACACCGCCGCCCTGTATTCCTTACAATGGCTATTTTCTGTACTTGTATTCCGATCAGTCATCGTTCATCCAGAGTCCAGCAGCCAGCGCCTTTATATCATTATCGAATTCGTCTTATCCTCCTTCCTTCTGCTTCTCACTCTGACAACACGAAGAGGGGCCAAGACCTTGCTAGTTCGTCATGAAGACGGCCTTCCCCCCCCCAAGGAGCCGGGGGCTAGCCTGCTTTCGGTTGCAACTTTCTCTTGGCTGGATTCCCTCGTTTGGCAAGGCTTCAAGAGGCCACTAGAGATATCAGATGTCTGGAATATCCCTCAAAGTTACCACGCTGCTGATGTGTTGCTGGACTTTCGTCCCCTTCGGAAGAGCTCTGTCCTTGCATGGAGGCTACTTCGATATTTCGATCGTATCCTTCTGTTGCAAGGCGCCTGGACGATCTTCTCTAGTCTTTTTATCTTTATGCCCACCTTGTTACTCAAGTTAATATTAGAATATGTCGAACACCCGGAGTCGACTCCGCGTAATGCTGCCTGGCTGTATGTCTTTCTTCTACTTTGCTCCGGAGTAATACAGGGTGTCAGCGATGGTCAGGCTCTCTGGATCGGACGGAAACTCAGCGTCAAGCTGCGAGCCATTATTATCGGTGAACTTTATGCCAAGGCGTTGAGGCGCAAGGCCGGGGCGACCGTCGAAGCTCCGAAACAAGATGGAGTGCCCGCCACGCCAAAGAGAAAGACCTTCTCTTTTTACAAAAAGAAAACTGTGGACTCTGAACCCAATCAAACCGCGAGTACCAAAACCGACGAAGCATCCCAACAAGCCAACGTTGGCAACATTATTAACCTCATGGCGATTGATTCGTTCAAAGTCAGTGAGGTATGTGCGTACCTGCATTTTCTCTGGGCAACCTGCCCTGTACAGGTCACCCTCGCCACCTTTGTCCTATACAAGATCGTTGGCCCTAGCTCGCTCTCGGGAATCGTCTTGGTTTTCCTTCTCTTGCCAGTCAATATGGTCATTGCAAGGCAGTTTGGAAAAATACAAACCCAAATTCTTGCCACAACGGATACTCGAATCCATTCCACCAATGAGGTCCTGCAAAACATTAGGATTATCAAGTATTTTGCATGGGAGCAGCGCTTTGAGGACATCGTCAACGAAAAGCGGAAAACAGAGCTAAAGTTCCTCCGTCGTCGATATATCCTTTGGTCCGCGGCTGCTTCTCTCTGGTACGGAACCCCCATCTTAATCACCTTCATCGTGTTCTTCCTCTACACCGTCGTTGAAGGGAAACCGCTGCTTCCGTCCATTGCATTCCCAGCTCTCTCCATGTTCTCACTGCTCCGTGTTCCACTGGACCAAATGGCCGACATGGTGGCGCGCGTCCAAGAATCGAAGGTGTCGATTGATCGTGTCGAAAAATTCCTAAATGAGGAAGAGACGGAGAAGTATACCCAATTGCGGGAGGACGACGATGGCCCTAACTTACCACCGAAGATAGGCCTAGAGAATGCGACACTGAGTTGGGGTTCGTCGAACGACGAACCCAAAAGTACGGGCGGAGATGGAGATTCCAACTCTTTCCGGCTGATCAAGATGAATGTTTCCTTTCAAGTTGGAGAACTCAACATTATTGCAGGCCCAACTGGATCTGGAAAGACGTCCCTATTGATGGCGTTGCTTGGCGAGATGAAGCTTATAGAAGGAAGAGTCATGCTTCCAGGTGGAACATGCAACCGCGTCGATCTAATTCATGATCCTGCAACTGGCCTCACTGAAAGCATCGCCTACTGCGCTCAGGAGCCATGGCTTGTGAATGCCACAATCAAGGACAACATCCTTTTCTCTGCCCCTTTTGACGAGGATCGGTACCGCGAAGTGCTGAAAGCGTGTTCATTGGAGCGCGACTTGGAGATCCTCGATGCAGGTGATCAGACCCAAGTTGGCGAAAAGGGAATCAGTTTGTCCGGTGGCCAGAAACAACGCATATCGTTGGCTCGAGGAATGTACAGCAATGCTCGCCATCTACTTCTCGACGATTGCCTTAGCGCTGTGGACTCCCATACCGCCAAGCACATTTTCAACCATGCGATCACAGGCCCTTTGATGATGGGCCGCACCTGCATTCTCGTTACGCATAACGTATCCTTAGCAATGGCCCAAGCATCTCATGCAGTCATAATGGACAACGGACGAGTCAAAGCCCAAGGGACACCCAAGGAGCTTGTGCGCTCTGGGATTCTCGGGGAAGAACTCCTCCAGTCTCGGTCCGGATCCCGAACCACGTCAAAGCCTCCGTCGCTCGTCTCATCGACTGAGGGAAGGGAATGGTCAACTCACCAGTCAGGCATTGCCAATGGAGACAGCACCGAAAACGCTAATGGAGCCACAGCGCCAAAGAAAAAGAGAACGGATATGGCCGAAGAAAAGAAAATCGGCAGCGTAAAGACATCTACAATTCGGATGTATCTTTCAGCGATGGGCCCCTGGTATTTCTGGATCGCCGCAGTCATCGTGTTTGCAGCGCAGCAAGTCGGATCCGTTGGCGCAAATATCTGGATCAGGGAATGGGCAAATGCTTACCATGTTGAGCGTTCGGCCGGGGCTAATGCCGGCACCATGGCAGCAATGTCTGACTTCAAAACGCCATCTTTCGTCACGGCTAATGTGCCTCGCCTCTTCTCGTGGAAGGCGCCGCACCTTCAGTCCACAGCTGGGGCAAGCGTTGCTAGCGCTTCAGACAGCGATGTTGATGTTAAGTATTACTTGGGGATATATGCACTATTGGGTATCGCATACGTCTTCATTTCACTTACGAGAGAAGTTCTCTTGTTTTGGGGCTCCCTCCATGCCTCTTGGAAGTTGCATCGCCGTCTCCTAAGTGCCATAACCCACGCCAAATTTAAATTCTTCGACTCGACACCTCTCGGTCAAATAATGAATAGATTCTCCAAAGACGTTCAATCCATCGACCAAGAGGTAGCGCCTACTGCAATAGGCATGATTCATAGTCTTGCGTCTGTCATTCTAATCGTCATTCTTATTTCCGTCATCACTCCTGGTTTCCTCATTGGAGGCGTATTCATTTCGATGATCTATTGCGCACTTGGCACCATCTACTTGAATTCCTCGCGCGACCTCAAACGACTAGAGTCTGTGCAACGGAGCCCACTCTACCAGCAGTTTGGCGAAACGTTGAATGGCATCGTGACCATTCGCGCATATGGAGATAGCGCCCGGTTCATCCTTGATAATCACAAGCTGATCAATACGTACAATCGGCCGTATATCTATCTTTGGGCAGCTAACCGATGGCTGGCTTTTCGAGTCGACCTAACGGGTGCATTTGTTGCCTTCCTATCCGGCGCTTTTATCATTCTTAATACTGGCAAGATCGACGCCGGCGCTGCCGGTTTGTCCTTGACTTATGCTGTGACGTTTTCTGAAAACATTCTCTGGTTGGTGCGACTGTACGCGGAAAATCAGCAGAACATGAACTCTGTTGAGCGGCTTGAAGAATACCTCGAAGTCGAACAAGAGGCCCGCGCCATTGTTCCTGAGAAGAGGCCACCTTCCAAGTGGCCCACTCAAGGAGAGCTCAAGTTCATCGACTATACAACGCGATACCGACCCGATCTTGATCCAGTTCTCAGAAATGTATCCTTTACAGTGCAACCTGGCGAGAGAGTCGGCATTGTGGGACGAACAGGCGCTGGCAAAACCTCGCTTGCTCTTGCTCTTTTCCGGGGCCTCGAGGCTGAGTCTGGGAAAATTGTGATTGACGGCATTGACATTGGCTTGATTGGCCTGCGTGATCTGCGCGAAGCGATTACCATTGTGCCCCAAGATCCGACGCTTTTCACGGGCACGATTCGAACCAACCTTGATCCTTTTGGACTGTTCACGGACGAGGAGATATTTACCGCTCTCCGCCGTGTTCACCTGATTGGTCCCGCTGGTTCCCAAGTTGGTTCTGAACCACAGACTCCAATTGCGTCTCAAAGTACGACGAGCGATGATGACGGCGTATCCGACGGAACCGCTGTTGCGTCTACTAGTGGGCGCGACAACAAAAACGTCTTCCTTAATTTAGAATCTGCTATCTCTGAATCCGGCTCCAACCTCTCACAGGGCCAACGTCAACTGCTCTGCCTTGCTCGCGCTCTTCTCAAGTCGCCCAAGGTGCTCTTGATGGACGAAGCGACTGCCTCGATCGATTATGCCACTGACTCCAAAATCCAAGATACGCTACGTGACTTGAAGGATAATACCATCATCACCATTGCGCACCGTCTGCAGACGATTATCGACTATGACAAGGTTCTCGTCCTCGAACGCGGCGAAGTTGTCGAGTTTGACGGTCCATGGCAATTACTCAGCAAGGAGGACGGCGCGTTTAGGGCCATGTGCGAGAATACCGGGAATCTAGAAGCGTTGATCGAAGGGGCAAAAAAGGCCTGGGAGAAGAAGAGATTGGTTGATGATTCTTGAGCTAAAAGCAAAAAGAAAAGTAAAGTTAAATAGTTGGTTTGTAATTTTCTTTTTTCCGTTGTTATCTATAGGAGAATGTGCAATACCAGTAACACCCTCCTAGTAGATTAATTGTGTATAACATTAGTTGTCTCGTTTTCTTTTTTATTATCCTTTAGTTATTGGGAATTTGTGGCGTTGGGGACTTGGTTTTGCTGCAAAATGTGTGTCTACGGTTGGCTCTGAGTGTAGATAAACATGCGCGAGAATACATACAACTATTTTATCCCAGCAGTGCCCTTAGTATTAATGCAGCTAAGTTATACAGAGTACCAAAACCCTCTATGCCAAATCGTCTGTGCTTTCAATTCCGGCGAACGTGTAGTCATGCTGTTCGTCAGGTGGATTTTGAGCCCCTTCTCGTCGGCGCTGGTCCTCCATCTCTCCCCCTATAGCACCCCGCCACTTCCTCCGCGCTCAGCCAGCCGGTGGCCTCCCCCCCCCCCCGGTTTGAGTCCACATGTCGTCAAGGGATTCGTATATCCTCGCCCCTTCACCAACTAAATGGTCATAGCAATACGATCCCACATGCTGTATCTCGGGTTCCTCCAGGGTAACGCATCGGTATTGTTCCCCTCGTGCTCAGGGCATTGCTTAAAGACGCATGTCTTAATGCTGCAGCCGCACATTTGTTCGAAAGTAACAAAGTGACACCTGTCAAGTCGTCTATTAGTCTAATCGATTGCTATCAGTATCTACCAGGGCTGGCTAAACTTACATTTTCGCTTCTATGGACTTGGTCTGCAGGAATCAATTGGTTGGAATTGGGGAGCGGCCAAAGGAAAAGATTCGAGAAAGGTTGAATAAATTTGAGCGCTTGTTTCAGTTTTCCTTGAAGCTGTGGAATTGGTTGCTTGGGAAAGAAGATTATTCTATGTACACTCCTGTGCATGGTGATATCCCTTTCTCACAGATTCACAGTTCTTGAAGTGCTGGGGTATTTTGTCGAGAGTGGAAGGCTTCACTGTTTCCCTCCGTCCCTGGAAGTCCAGAACCAGAATACCATGAATCGCGCCCCTTCGTGTAGCATTGATAGACACCACAAGCACTGCAGTATACTCCAGACTCTACCATTCACTTTCTCGAATCCCAGAATGGAAGATCAGTGGCACCACGACATCTCCACCGTGAAGTGTACCGATAGCTCGGCTTGAGGGGAATGGAGAGACCCCGAGGCCGGTAAGGCTTGCGCACAGACACATCGCAGGCATATGCATCGCTGTACTCATTAGACCATCTCAGTATCTGATGATCATACCGCGAAAGCTTCTCTGTCCTGATTCTTCTAACAATTTCTTCCATTATCTCCTCAGAGCCATGAACCTGAATGGCAAAGTCCTCCACCTGCTTGGCACTAACAAGGAATATCGAGTACTGAGCAGCATAGGGACCCTTGGGAGAATAAAAAACCGGCAAATATTGTCTGACCACACGCGGCGGGATGGCGAAACATGTAGACACAGAAGCGAGAGGCATCATCTGGAAGTCATCCTTCTCCTGAAGACATTTTTTCACAGCAGCGCTGGACAGTGGGAAGGAAGACAAAGGCTCCAAATGAGCCACATCCATGACAAAGTGGCTGACTGAACTCTGAAAAGAACCGTTTGAGTATGACCGAGGATGATACACCTGTCATGTACATCACCTTTACGGTGTGTGAAGCATGCTGATTGAGCAGCCTGTATGCAGGAACTAATTCAACCAAGGACTTGCAGAATAAACTTGTAGGACAATATATTCTGAGCGAGGTGCTGGATTATTGATGTGTTCTTGCATAGAAAGGGGTGACAAATATACCGTAACTGCCAAATGTATACATATCCAGTATTGATTGATATCATCACATTCTACAAAATGATAACAATCGAATATTGTAAAAGTAAAAAAGAGATGACGGCACACAGAAAAGGGAAAGCTCAATTCCACAACTGAAAAAGTAGACTATATACAGGTAGTTATATATATATAAAAAGAAAGGGGGGGTTCATTGCCATCATCATCACCATCATCATCATCATCATCAGCAACGGCCGCCCACCACCACCACCACTACCACCTGTCACCAAACCATCTATCTATGCGCTCCAGAGAGCAGGGCCGGGGATAGTGTACTGGAGGTCCGGCTCGTAGAGGTTGAAGAGGATGCCAGGGTCAGTTGGGGTGTAGAAGCTCGTAGCAGGGGAGCCATTGGGCGTCGATCCACCACCACCAGTGACCTCCAAATTCACGCACTGAGGGTACGACTGCGCTCCGTTCGCCTGGCCCGCACTGTGGAGGGCGATAATCTCATGACGCAGGACATAATTCCCCGCCGCGAGGCCAGAAGGGATAGTCACAGTCCACGAATTCCCCTGAGCAATCAAGTCATCTGAAGCCCAGTTTCCCGGGTTCGAGCCGGAAATTAGTCCCCGTTCAGCGATTTTGGCAAAGGAGAGGGATGATGCGCTGGCGGAGGAGCAGTCGCCGTTGCAGGAGGCGATGTAGTCGATTACGGGTCCGTGGTGGGAGTCGGGCCAGGTGTTCCATTGGAGAGTGATGGTGCTGCCTGCGGCGACTTTTGCGGAGCTGGGAGCTGCCTGGGAGGATTTGTGGCAGGCGATGTCTGGAGAGGAGAAGGCGTCTGGTGCAACGAAGCCGTTGTCTTGGTTGTCGGCGGACCAGCCGACTGCATCGGGGTTCTGTTGGCCGGGGATACCGCCGGGGTAGGTTACGCCATCAGCGGTGACGCTGGAGACGTGGCCATGGGCAGAAACACTGGAGAGAAGGGCGAGGAGAGGGAGAGCGGCGAGGATAACCATGTTTGCGGGTGGTGGATGTTTTGAGCGTGAAGATTCTGGGTTTTCTTTCTGTTCGCCGGCGAAGATATCTTGTAATCGAGGACTGGCTCTGTTAAACTTGGATATGATTGCTGAAGAAGGCTTGCTTGCTTGCAACACATCTCAACGAAAAAAGGGGGAAGGCGGTTCATGTCCCTTTTATATCTGCTGTTTCCGCAGCCCTTTGGTCTGACCTGCCCTGAGGTATTATGGCGATCGCGGTGCAGGCATGTCGCCGCCATACTGTATCGAGAGGGCCATTGCGAGCCTTCGATGGCCAGGGGGTGTGCTTCATCTCGGTGTGATGTTTCGAGATGGGTATAGCACGGTATGTTTTTAATTAATTTCTATTCAGGCGAAAGGCAAGGGAAGATTGAAACGATCCCACTCATTGGCCTGGGGGTAAAAAGAAAGGAAGTATATGTATGCATAGAAGGCCTGGGGAAGGACATTAGCGAGGGATGTACGTACTCCACAACAACCCCGCAGAATCAGCGGGATTGTTTGGACAGGAAGAGAGACACAGAGACTCACCAAACATCCCTCACAATCACCCCTAACTAATGACGCGGGGAGAGATGACGATCATCGCAGATCTCCAATTGGCGCGGGGAAACACGACGGAGAAAGATCCCGTACAAACCGAGATGCGGGCCCGCGGGCTGACGATGATGTTTGAAGCTGGCCAGGTTAGTTTCTGGATTATCATGTCCAGTATGATGTATATCGCAATCCTCTGCCAAGTTCAAGCGAGATGACGATGCGATGGAGATCTCCAGCCTCTCTTCGGGCCGAGCAATCAATCTGAAATATCAACTCTCTTGGCGCATAGAGACTCGCCCTCTGTTTCACAAACTGTTTGTCAGCGTGTCAAACAGAATGCAAATGATATTCTCGGCTTCATCCCTGCCTAATAGCGACATTCCTAAGATTCAGCCTATTAATTCCTGCTCAAACATCAGTGGGGCGTTGTGTTTGATCGTTTCTTGCCGTTGTTTTGTCTCCATCCAGGCAAAACGACTTCTCGCCTAAATTCAATTCATGCTATGATACCCTACTGATACTAAAGTCCCACTCTCGTTGGACATTCATTCTTCCGGCTACAGGAGCGGCATCTTGGGGAATAGTCTTGGTGCTATTGGAACTAACAGGAGCTCGAAAAATACATTATGCACTCCACCTCGGGCCTATCGCACAATAATAATTTCCCTCCCGCACATATACAAACATGCACTTTCATGCACCATGACGGGAATGGCGTTCGCACCCCTGCAACTTCATATATCTCGGAAAACGGGAGAACATCACTAAAATTCCTAACCCACTATCGCCCTTTGAACACCGTACAGAGTAGTCCATCAGGTGGATCCGGTTCTGTGATGTCTCGAGCAATTCTGCCTCTCCCTCCGCATGACAATCCGCAATCGATGACCAAATCCCGCCTACAAGCGGAACAATGCTTGTCTAGATGAGGCTTTCGAGAGGATTTGGTTGCTTTCCACCAGCATTGGCCGGGCGAGATGGTGCTGGATCGCTGGTATAGTACTGCACATACCGACGTCGCATCCCATCGCCATTGACTTGCATGGTCTCCGGTGGTTGTGGGGCAGTCACAGCGGGCTCATTATTCGTATTATCGTCAGAAGAGGATCCAAATAAGCTCTGATACGCCTCGTGGTCCGCGCGGCTCAGATAATTCTGTGTAGCCAAGTCGCTAGCGGCCACTGCAAGCCGGGCATCCGCTTCTTCAACACCGCCATTTGCGTAGTCATGGTATCGCTCGACGAGAGCCGCGTGTTCAGCCGGTGTTGGCCAACGAGATTGTTGCATCGAGGGTGGCGTGACTCTTGCGGAGGGGACCCTATTCTGAACAACAAGACGCTTTTCTTCGACCCCGTTACATTCAGCAGCTGTGCACCTGCACCCTTCGCAACATGCCCCTCCACATGCATGGCCGCACGGGAGCTGGCGGGGGCACTTCCGTTTGCAGCGAACTTGTGAGTGATCAATTCTAGAAGAAGTGAAGAATTAGTGATCTGCCAACAACATGGATCCCCTACAAATCACTCACGTGTGGCATCGAAGCGGGCATTGGTGGCCGCACTCCAGCTTTTCCTCGCATTTCAAAGAGCATCCCCCATCCGTCATACCCCATTTCGCGGGATCTTTTCTCCAAGTCAGCAGGGGTTTCTCTACATTCTGGTCTTGCGTACGTCATGCATCGAACTTACCTTTGACAAAAGTCTTATTACCATGCTTAGTGCAGGCCAACGGCAAATGGTAACCAAGGCGCTTCGGGTTGCTCTTCATAACCTTGGCGACTTCCCACCAGAGCGAATTTGCCACTGAGAGTGATTCCGCATTCCCAAAGATGTAGAAGCCTCTCTTCGCACGAGACAGAGCAACGCAAACACGGTTTTCAATGCCCAGGAAACCGATACTGCCAGACTCGCTGCTGCGCACAAGAGACAACAGCACTATCTCGTTCTCTTCTCCTTGGTATGAATCCACCGTAACCACTTTGACGTATTGGCCTAGAAACAGTGGATTGTCTCTCAGCGCCTTGAGGATCTTCTTTCGCTGACCGTTGTAAAAGGTTAGAATGGTTATTTGCTCAAGCGGGACACCGTTCAGATAAAGGTATAGATAGAACCCAACAACCATTCGAGCCTCGTCATCGTTGTATTTGGAAAGGAGACTGTCAGAGGACTCAGGCCAGCAGTGACAAAAGAAAAAAGAATTAACGCCTCCCATTCCCGGTACTCCTGGTCGATTCAATACGGTGGCGTGATCCTCCAAGTCGCTATAAATCGGGTTCAAGACTCGGCGGATTTCAGGTGCCATACGTCTCTGACTGGTCAGCCGCTTGAAGTCGATTCCATTGTGGACGAGCCTCTCAAACATCGAGACATTCAAATGAAACGGTTCACCCTCCAGCTCCCGGACGGCACATTGACCTTGCAGCTGCTGATGATCTCCAACCAGGATAAGGTGTTGCAGAGATTCAATGCAAGCCACCGCGAGAGGTGCTTCAATTACCTGTGCCGCCTCTTCGATCAGGATGACTCTCGGCTTGATGCTGGAAACAAGAGCCCTGTACTTGCTCAGACCAGTTGTTGTCATACCGACGATTTTCGCTGACTGAAGGATTTTTCCATCACGTTCCCATTTTCCTACCTTGAGATGGTGGGCAGCCGTGTTATACTCCGTCAAAAGCTCACGAAACCTCTCTCGAATAATCTCCTTGGCTCGCATTTGGAGAACGGTATACGTCGCGCCACGGTATCTAGTGGGGATTTTCCACATGTCGACATACTTCAAGTACTCGCTGTGTACTGCCCTTTCATAGTAAGGTAGCTGTCGTCTCCCAATAAACCCCTCTTCCAAGGACGTGTATGCGCCATACAACGCTTCGAAGTCTTCTTTATCCAGGCCTTGTTCCGCTTCCAGCTCCTTTAACTGCTCATACTCCATGTCAACTTCGTCTTCAGCGAAACCGAAATTCTGTGTTTTGTACGTGATTTTGAACGCAATGCGATCCTGGCCGAGCCAAGTAGACATTGGGTCCACCTGGTTTCCCGAATGAATCCAGCCTTCGGCACCCTTCAAAAGGGAATCATGTTGGGCTTGTGAAATCAGACCCAGATCGAGAAATAACGATACTGGAAGAGGGGAATGAGATTTCTCGACGGTGAATGGCGCCATAAGTGTTGATATCTTTTCCACCAGACCTCTCATCTTCCGTATAGATGCACCGACAAGATTGCCCGGTATGCTTGGAACATTCTGCTTTCTCTTCAATTCAAACAAAGTTCGCTTCTTAATATCCGCATCTTCGCTCCTTCCACCAAGACGGACGTATTGCATTTCAAACTGTGACACGTGGCGAAGCAGTTGATCCAGAGCATGGTTAGTTTGTGCAGCAATGATGATAGGAGGATCGCCCGGCTTCATGTTGGCGAGAAGGGCCTTCAAGGCAGCAATAGAAACATGTGTTTTGCCCGTACCAGGCGGCCCTTGGACGATTGCTAGCTCTTTGGTAAGAATCTGGTTCAAGGCTTGCCATTGAGACGGATCGAAGACGTTGGGGGCCGCCGATGGCCAGCCCTTTAAAACGTCCACCAGATCGTATCGCCGCTCGTCGCCCAAGATACTAGACATGTCCATAATTGGGCTGCCTTGTATGTATTTTGGCGTATCCACAACGGCCTTTAGATTGCACAGGTAGTCGGACAGTGGGAAACTAGAGGCATATCAGCATCAGAAGCGCCAAAGTGAAGGCTGGGTCAAGAAGTACCTCTCCCGGGAGAGCTTTTGAAGCGCCGTCAACGAATGTCTCGAGGCTTCGTAGTATCCAGATCTTGATTCAACCATCAGCCACTCTTGCTGGTAGTCAAATTCAGCCTCCTCCGCCCTAGCAAAGAACAAGTCAATCTCGGGCACTTCGGCCTTCACGCCTGTCAGTGGCCGCGCAGCAACGACAGCAATTACGCATTTAGATGCGAAGGCATCGTCGGAAGGCGTCAAAGCAACAATTGTCCCAGTGGTGAGGCGTTTGGAATACTCCCAAACGATGTTCTTTTTAGCGCGAGCTGTTGAGAAACTAACACGGACAGCAACACTAGAATGAGCGTACGTCAGTCCGACAATGTGGACCTAATAAGGGAGTGATGCTGGGTTAGTTTGGCTGCTGGAAAACACAGAGATGTAGGGCACTTGCCTTTTCGTAGATGCAGAGATCTTGGGAGTCGGGCATCCGTGGCGTGGCTCTGACGTATGCAACCGCATCCCTGAGCGGTGCGACAGCGTCTTCCCTCAACAGTTCATAGTGGGCTTTGAGATAAACTTCACTTGAAGGCCACGGTCCCCGAATCAGGTTAGCAGGAATCTCGATATCGTTTGAATCATCTTCGGTGGCGAGGATTTCATCTGCTGTAGGGATTTCCGGTCTTCCCTGCCACGAGTTGTCGGGTCCAGGCACTCTACTCGCTTCCACATAATTACGTATCGCTTTGCTTATGGTGTCAGCCGATGCCGCAGGGAGATCTTCCGCAGAACGCTTCATCTCTGCCTCATTGAAAGGAGAGATTAGCGGACGAAAGGGAGTCTATGGAAGATGGCGACAAAACGTTTAGCATGGTACAGACGGTACACTTTGCAGCTCTAAGAGGTGAACACAACACACCTCACTTCATCCAGCTTTGGACACTCACCTGGGTGGCGTAGGGTTTGTCGAAACAGCACGTTGCAACAAGGCGAGAACCGTGGGGGCTTGAGCAGAAGACAATCAGAGGAGATGATGGAAGAAGAGAGTTGGAGAGAGAGGGGGAGAGAGGGGAGAGACAAGAGAAGAGAGAAGAGAAGAAAAGAGGGAGAGGAGAATGAAAAGTGAGAGGGAAGACAAACAAGGAAGGGGCCTGTGTTTCCAGCGAGATGGAATATCAACACGATTCACAGCCATCTGGCCTCATATAGTCTGTAATAGCTGAGGAATGAATCTGTAGCTTCTGGGTGAATTCTCCTCTCCTCCATCAGGCTGCACTGAGTTGTCCACCCAGAAAGAAAGAGAAATAGACAGTGTGGCTCCATGCAAGGATAGCAGAGCAGAGCAGAGCCACAGCGGCTTCTTGCAATCAACTGGCACAAAGAATGGCTGCAACTATATCGAGCAGCCATGCCGCAGTGAGTGCATTATCAACAGGCCGCATACAGAACATTTGATATCTTTGAACATTTTAGGAAGTGAATCGTCTCCTCTTGCCTATCAGTGGCAGGCTCATACAAAAGGTCAACCTTAGAAATCCACAGCAGAAGATCGGCTTGATACATGAGGCCTCACCAAGCGACACAGTCCTACCAGCGATAGATTACTCGCCAGCCGTTAGAACATAGTATGTATGTATGTACGAACAGCTTCTCCAAGGTACTGCGCGTGGAGAAAGCAGTCCCACCAGGAAAGAAATCATATCCAGCCCAATGCTTGCTGAACGACAGGTAAGTTCTCCGAGTAATAATGCATACGTCAATGCCGTGGATGGAGTTGTCGTTGATATCACCGGAATAACGTTGTTCCGCCAGCTGCAGATAGCAGCCATACGAAGTTACTGTCTGCTATCTACTACTACTACTAGCAGCTCTCGATGATATCAATGCGAGCGCATCATCACCCGTCATCGTCTCGTCATCGTCTCGTCATCGTCATCGTCAGTCATCGGTTCAGCTGCATCATGATACCCTCATCAATATCCTTGTGGCTGCGCATGAATCGTATAATAATATAATGTTTCATTCCCTGGCTGCTCTCCATATCTATCTGACAGCAGCTGAATACATGCTTGTCTTCACGCCATACCTGATCCCGCTTTAGTCTCCACCCCAACTATATACCTAGGTATATATAAGCTCCTGGTCGCTATCCTTGCCAATCCCTCTACGAGACAATGCCCTCCATCGGGGACGAAGATGACGACCGCGATATGGCCGGTGAGTAGTCGGGTGCTCTTCCTCCATCTATCCAATAGCTACCATAGTGCTATCCTTTTTTCGCCTGACACGTCGTAAAACATCCAGGGTCGCAAGATGGCAGCTCCGACAACGATATGGACGAGACCATGAGGGACGCAGACGATGTCGAGCCTGTACCGGACCCGGAAACCCCGTCGAATTCCAGTATGGTGTCGGTCGCCAATCAGCAGAACTCCGCCGCTCCTCAGGCCCATCCGGCGCAAGATGATCCGTCACACATCTTCCACCCAACCGTGCGCCCCGAAGCATTGAATGCCCACACCTATGACATTATCCCGACCACCGCAGCCCCACATAGCACCTCCATCAATGCAGTCACCGCCACTGCGGATATGAGATGGGTTTTCAGCGGCGGCTCAGACGGCTATGTGCGCAAGTTTAACTGGGTCGACTCGATAAACAGTAAACTAATGCTCACCGTGGCGCAACGGCACCCCTTTGTCGACAGCGTCGTCAAGGCCGGTGTGCTCATGACGTATTGGGAGAACATGGATGGGAACACACTATCGCCAGTATACTCCCTCGCCTCGCAAAGCCAGGGACTGTGGCTTCTTTCTGGACTAGAGTCGGGAAACATCCGCCTACAATCTGTCCGCCATGATGAAGGCAAGGAAATCGCCTTGCTCCAGCAACATACTTCTGCCGTCTCAGTCCTCGCCCTATCATCAGATGAGCGGTCCCTTTTGTCTGGAAGCTGGGATAAAAAGATATTCGACTGGGACCTAAATACGGGGACTGTCAGGCGCACATTCGCTGCCGGGTCTGGCCAGATATCGTCGGTTGAAATTCGCCCAGATTCCAGTCTTCCAGTTCCCCAAGAAAGCGGCGACGTGCCCATGACAAACGGCACATACTCATCCAATATTCGACCGAATGGTGCTACCAACCTAAGCTTCCAGAACGTTGAAGATCAGCCACCGAACGCGTCTGGAGGAACTCTAGATCAGCCAGCCGCATCGCCCGCAGATTCGCTTTTTGGTAGTGACTCTCTGTTCGGAGATGGAGACGATGGCGCTACGGCGGAGATGCCGTCTGGCGGCACGTTTCATGTCGATGAAGATGATGAATTCTCTCGAGCTCTTGCGAACGGGATTCAGCAGTCTGAGGAGGACAACCAGGCCAATACCGCAGAGCCATCTGCAACGCAAATAAACGGTGTCGCACCCAGTCAAGAGCAACAACAACAACACCCTCCAGCCGCTACCGACACCTCCTCCGATTCTCAAACCATACCTTCAAACTCTGCACCCGAAACCCTCCCCAACGGCGTGCCAGACCCCTTAGTCAACGGCCTCCTCCCACATGCCGATGACCTAGAACGCGACACTTCCGACCCCGTCAAGGCAGAAGAATCCACCCAAGACGACCAACAACCCACCATCGTCAGCGACACCACCTTCCTTTCCTCCTCGATCGACGGAACAATCCGCGTCTGGGACCGCCGACAGCAGGATCCCGTCGCCAGAATCCCGCCTCGCGACGTGCCGCCCTGGTGTATGAATGCGTGCTGGTCCCCGGATGGGAATTACATATACGCCGGCCGACGCAATGGCACAGTGCAGGAATTTAGTTTGCACAAGGGGCTGCGTAATGCGGAGCGCGCTTTCAGGTTCCCTCAGGGAAGTGGACCTGTGACTTCGGTGAAGGCGATGCCGAATGGGAGACACTTGATATGGTATGTCCTTTCTTTTCTCTGTCAATTAATCTCCCTACCCCAAGGGGCAATATAACTCATCACTCGTTGTGTACAGCGCATCCTACGACATTCTCCGCCTCTACGATCTCAAACACGAAGACACATCACGCCACTCGACGGTACCCTTCCTCATCGTTCCAGGCCATCGCACTGGCGTGATTTCTCAATTATACACCGATACCGCGTGCAGATTCCTAATATCCACAGGCGGGAACCGTGGGTGGGAAGGCGCGAGTACAGAGGTTTTGCTCGGGTATGAAATTTCTATTCCCGGATGAAAAATGAAAAGAAAAAATGGATATATCTGTGGATTTATTTTGTGGTGTTAGTTGGGATGATTTTGTGCGGTGGCTTTTTTTATCTCGTTTATATATATAACCTTCTACTGTTCTGATCTCATGTTGTAAATATATATAAAAGACATTTCAACAGATATTCAATCATATTGCGCAATTGCGCCTTTTCATAATCAATTCATCGTAAAATTTCATTCCTGAGCCAGCAAACACATGGTACCAAACAAAATCCAAAGTATGTATATATACAATCACTTCACTCCCAATGCCAGACCGATTTTACATAACCAAAAATGCGGAAATTCCATAGATGCCAGCCTGCCCAGAGATGATATATACAGTAAATAGCATATAAGTCACCATTACCCAAGTAGAAAAAGGAAGAAAAGAAAATTCCGAACATACACCCGATGCCAAAATCAAGAAAACGACGTGAACAATCCAAAAAATATCCAACAAAAAAAGTATAAAGGAAAATGCCAAAGGAAGAAGAAGACCAAAAAGCTAGTCATCCAAATCAATACCACTACAAACCTGCTGAACGCCATCCTTCCATTCCTGGAAATACATAGTCTCAACCTCCACCTTTCTCCGCCTCCCCTTCTCGAAGAAGACATACGCTGGCTGCGGTAAGACATTCGGGTCAGAAGAAGACGTATGTCTATACGATGCCGGCGCAACAAACGACTCTCGCACAATCGGCGCAAGGACGTATGATTGCACGGACGTAGCGCCAGATGGCAGATGTCGCGATGTCGCTAGGAATGCAGGGGGTAATTGAGTCTCGCTAACTGACAAGCGCGTTGGAGACCAAGGCATTGTCGCGCCCTTGTTATTCTTATCGCTCTTGTCCGCGTCTTCAAGCGGAGATGAAAGCAGGGTATTCAATTTCTCTGCATCGAGAAGCATACCCGGCGAGTGGAGATGGAAGACGCGTTCATAGCGTGAGAGTTTCGAGGAGGCTTTGCTTAGTAGTCGAATATCGGACGGGGAGCGGTCTCTGGGGTTCGCCATGTCTATGGCATGCAGAGTGATATCTGCGTGCGACTGGCGCAGGCGGTCGAGGGCCAAGCTCACGCTTTTTGTTGGGGAGCTAGAGTCCCATGATTTGGGATAGAGGAAGAGGAGGTCTGTGTCTAGGTTGGGGGTTTTTGACGCGAGGGTGGTGAAGAAGAGGAGCGATGAGCAGATATCTGCTGCGCTTGGTTTGGAGATGAGTTGGATATAGGCGTATTTGTTTGTGGGTGTGTCGTCGGCATCGAGGAGGACTTCTTGGTTGCTTCCGGCGCCATTAGGGGGGTTGCCAAAAGGTTTTGCAACTTTTCCCGCGGGCAATGATGTCCCAATTGCATCTCCTGATGTGGATGACACAACTCTAGTGCTATCAGCGCTCTTGATATTTGCTGCTACAGCAACAGTTGTCTGTAGTGTTGGAGAGAGCTGGATTGCAGGTTTATTCGATCGGGTAGGCGGGTGTAGAACGGCCTGGATACTCCGCACCGATTGCTGTTGCAGCACATAGCCAGATAAGAAGAGCAGAAAAGTAAATAGGCCAATAATTGACGAGGATATTGCAACTGATATCGAGGAAGATGTGAGGAGGACCATCCTTTAAAATGTGCCTAACATATATATATATATATATATATATACTATGTATTTCTGTATAGATGGAGAGGCGAGGACTTTGGTCCGTCATTAGGGAATCATAGAGCAGGCAGGATTCCAGTGAGCATATAAAAAATATACTCCTATTCATTCAACGGAAACCAGTTCACGATGCAAGCAAGCAGCCATGTGGATGGAGTCTGATGCTGTCCATCGAGAGTGACGTCGTCCTTGCGTCTGTTGACTGCATGCTTACCTAAGCCCGTTGCGGGGACAACCGCCCTTATCGATAAGTCAAAACCTTAATCTGCCACAAAGCGCTCTCACGTGATATCGCGATTCCCATCCAGAGCATCTCGAACTGGCAACTTCTTATCACCAATTTTTGAATCACCAGGCTCTGTCTATCAGATCAATCTAACGTGTCTCTGTGAGTTATACACTCTTGACGCGAACACCAACTTTACACTCCCTACACTCCGCAGATACCGCTGTCAAACCAAACCAACCCCAAACCAAACCATGACCCACCGCGCAGACGCCGCCGCCTTCCTCGACAACCGCGGCTACACAGGCCCTCTAATCCGCGGCGTAAACCCAGCAACCTTACTCGACAAAGCCGTTCGCGACCGCATCACCGACTCCTACTACTGGAAAGAGCAATGTTTCGGTCTCAACGCCGCCACCCTATGCGATCGCGCGGTCGAACTCAGCTACATCGGCGGCACATATGGTGTGGGCCAGAAGCCGACGCCGTTCTTGTGTTTGGCCTTTAAGCTGTTGACGCTTGCGCCGGATAAGGATATTATTCTCGAGTATTTAAATTTTCACAGCCCAGATGAGATTGACGATGACGAGGGCCAAAACGATGACGATGATGAAGATAATCGCGAAGGCGCCGCCGTTCTCAAAGCCGTCGGTGATTTCAAATACCTCCGCGCACTCGCTGCATTTTACATCCGCCTCACCTTCGACCCAGTCGATGTGTACAAGACTCTCGAGCCGCTGCTGGGCGATTCTCGGAAACTCAAGCGTCGCACAAAGGAAGGGTTCTTGCTTACTTTTATGGATCAGTTCGTGGATGATTTACTCACAAAGGACCGTGTGTGCGCGACGAGTTTGTGGAAGCTGCCTGGTCGCGCGCAGTTGGAGGATTTGGATTTGTTGGATGAGAGGGTTAGTCCGTTGGCGGATGAGGTGGAGGAACTTGATAGGGATAGCAGCGATGGTGAAGGGGGGAGTGTGCATGGGAGTGGTGGGAGTGGGCGGTCGAGTCAGGGGGGAGATTGAAAATATTTTTGTTTTCATCTACTGTCTCCACAAGGGTTTTTTTTTTTTTTTACCCCCGACTAACGAAACGGGGAGCCTGGCTATGCGCACCAGACGCAGTGGGTTGAAAAATCCGCAACACATACACACAAGCCTTTTGTCGCCTTAGTTATGGGTGTGGATCGGATGGCAAAGCTCCTACTCTTTGCAAGTGTTCGGGTTGATTCGTCGCTACGGGCTGTTTGATCGAAATGAAGCCTACACAATCGGCTATGTGGCCGTCCCATACACCAGATCGGCCACACCGCCCATCAGCACTCCCATGAGCACACGTCACTCCTCAACCTATGCTAAAATAAAATGGCCCTTGAGTCGGGCCTAAACATGACGATAGCTCGTTCGCCGGAGGTGCACGAACAAGCTGGACAAGCCTTCCACATGCGCTCATCTATACACAATGCCTTTCTGGGTACTGTCAATATACGGAGTACAAGATACGAGAGGGGGGCTTTTGAGAATGCTGGTAATCATTTAGCTTTTGAATTCATTTTTATTCAAATGAAGTTGGTTAGATTGATATGGCTATTAGAGAATCTCAATAATAATATACTTCATACAAAATTGAATACCATCTGTACCAAACTGATTCACACGTCATATGCTATATTAGCCCATCACGTATATTCAAACTGTCATTTTACCCTCCCACACACAAAAAACCTTGCACCCTGTTTCACAAGGCCCAGGATTCAAACAGCATAAACACCACCTCACATTCCGTCCAACTTGTCCGTTTCAGCAATCATTAACTTTCAAACACTGGGGTCAACAATAAACCTCCGTTATCCTAATGAACCCCCAGCTCGGCGTGGTTAGAAATTTTGACACTAGTTTTCTAACCACGACCCCCTTCGCTTCAGACATATCTCATCATTTGCGCAACCCCTCCTAAAATCCCTGCTGACGATGCCACTTCTCCTCCCAGCCTCGGAACCACGGACTATCCTCAAGAGTAGCTACCTGCCAATCGCTCTTCACAAGACCGTTGTCGACCTGTTCCTTCGCCCACTCCTGCAGCGCCGGCAGAACCACATGTTCCACATGCCACGTATTCTTATACACTATCAACTCCCTCTTTCCCTCAGTGATGACCTTGGCAATCAACGCCGGCACGCCCGCTTCATCTCTCAGCTCCGCCAGCGGGGTGAAGAGCGCTTTGAAGTTGAAAACGACGGCGCCGGAAAGCGGGAGGCGGCGTAGTGTCTGCCAGTCGACGCGTAGAGAGCAGTCGGAGAGGGAGAGGGTGGGAGCTTGGCATAGACGCTGCTGTTCGTGAGGGTCGCCTGGTGGCTTGTATAGCGGTGTGCCGACTTCTAGGCCCCAGGACCCTCGTTGGATGGGTTTGTCGGTCGGCATTTTGGTGAAGTAGCTAGGCAACGGGGCATTGCAGTCAGTACTCCGTAAACGAAGCTGTTTCAAAGGAGCATGTTTGTTCCCTGCCACATACCGATCCATGGAAAACTGCATCTTCTCTTTGTAATCTGGGATCTCTCCATGGATCTGGTGCAGTTGCAACCCCATTTTCGTATCCAGGTTCCATCCCAAAGCCGAACAAATTACTCCCGCCCGCAGGAAATAAACACCCGTTTTGTCATCTCTCATCATGATAGCAAAGTCCTCTGGGACATTATCCAAGAGCACTATAAGGGGGTGTTTCATGCGCAGATCGTCCCTAGTGCCTAGGATCTCATTGGTGAAGTATTTTTGATCATCAGACAAGGAGAAGTAATGGGGGTAACGAGCGCATAGAAACTGTATCACCATTTCCATCAGTTCCTTGCATGCCAGCTCGGAACCTGGCATATAGTTGAGGATTGCTTTGCCGTGGGTGGCATAGAGTTCCTGACGCTGTGCAATGCGCGTTATGTAGCTCAGCTCAAGTTCGAGCCACCAGTCCGGCTCCATCTTCGTGAGTGCTTCTGACCTGTTAATCGCCCTGCTACTGAGTGATAGTATTAATAATGGAAGAGAAATCAGCTGCAGACTTACACATCGTTTGATGATAGTTCCACCGGAAAGGCCGATACGGACGGGCGAGAGCTCTATCGATATCGAATCCATCGTAGGGACGAGGCAATGGAACACCGCTGAGCGTCGAATAGTCTGGAAAGTCGCCGAGCATTTGGATTTCACTCAAGGAAAAGCCGGTGGGCGTGAATGCTGTTTGGTCGTCCGCCCGGTAGTCACACGTCATGGGCAGTAGCGCCTCCTTGACATCCTCCACGTTGGCAGTAGCATCGTGCCGAAGTTCAGCGGGTTTCTGAGAGATGTGGCTCGCTCCGACAGTTGTTAGAAATTGTCTGCGGAGCGGCGGGAAGCTGTCCCTATAGATAAGATCCTCTCTGCCCTGTTTCTTCAGTGACAATGACCGCTGGAGAGTAGTCGAATGGGAGTACCCCTCATCCCTTATTCCTAGGAGCGTCGCGAGCCGAATTCGGCGCCTCGTGGAGATGAGGTGGTATATTATCGCAGTGAGAGCCGCAGCGAAACCGAGGATAGTAATCGAATCATGCATGTTGAGGATTGAAAGACACCGACAACATTATGCAGGTCAGCAACTCACAATAGCGAGAGAACAGCGAATGTGCTAGCTAGCCTGCATGTAGACATAAGAAAAACAAGATAGACATCGCAGGACCGGAATAGATGAGGTTTAGGGTGTGATGGATATAGCTCATTGGTGATATCGCCCACTATACCTAAACAGGAAACATTTGAAGCAAGCGTGGTCAAGGATGAAGGCATCTCGGGGAAAACCATGTCAGCAGCAAATGGGCATATTGTTATTGATCGATGGACCTCGTATATGCGGCCAATCGACTCTAAGCTCCATGTCACTGATGAGAATAATATCAGCACGCGATGCACTGTACCAAACATGCCCTCACAAACCATGGAGCGAGCGAGGGAGTGAATTGGACGCCATCAACCCATTGGAAATGCGGAAGGCATCCGCGATGTATGCATAAAATCTGCGAATGTATTCTAGCCCAGCTAGCTAGCCTGCGTCATCACTGAGCCATATATGTCCTCGAATCATAGGGATGGGACTAGGATCACCATTGCCATCGATATAGAGCACATATGTACATGTACGATAAAACGTAGCGGCCTAGCGAGAAAAGTCCTACATGCATCTAGCATGATACAGCCTAGCAAGTCGAATATTCCGCCCTATCGCGGGGGAACTGCATGTGAAGATTAGCTGCACTGTGGGGGAAACTCCCACACCATCTGAGATACCTGACAAAACACAACTAGTTTAGTAAACTATTTTTCCATTGCATTATTTTCCTCGGGGGCAGACGAACTATCTTTTCATTAGTGAATAGAGGGACGAAAAGAAGAAGAAGAAAAAAGCTCACACCCGCTTTTCCTATCGCCTCGCAAGTAGGTGTCTTTTTTCACCCAGGAAAGAAAAAGAAAAAGAAAAAGAAAACCTCCCAAGCCCATTTCCATGCTTTCGCTTCAATCAACTCCTGAACCAGTGCATCGTGAGAGACACATAAAAAGAAAAATGTACATAGAGAAAAAATCCGTTGAAGAAAAGCAAGGGGAATCTAAAAACCCAGAGCTAAGTGAGCGCCAGATGCAAAACAACGATGCAAGCAGAAAAACCAGATAAAAATAAAATAAAACCAGATAGCCACCATACTCCCTATGTCCGTAACATGCTGCGCGTGAAGATTGTGAAAAGCTGATAAACAGGCAAGGAAATTCGTTTCGAAAATACCTCCACTCCTTGTTACCCTCGGGTTGAGCGGAGTTTTGACCTCCCGGAGAAAATTGTTGCTTTTGGACGATAAAAGGAAAATCTGGGGTTAAAGAGGAAGGATATCATTCAGAGGTTAACGTCCGAGGAATGGGATAAAGGTCAAGCCGATATTTGGCGATTCGGTTTACAGATCAGGATTTGCCAACTAAGAATAAGAGATATGGTTAGTTATATCACTAATTCTTTAGGGAGACCCCAAATTATAAAACGGCTAAACTCACCCTCAAGACGGGACGAGAGTAATCTTGATGGTCCTGAAGTGAGATATTGCTCTGCCTGCTACCGTTCGGATAAAGCACGGCATCCTTCTTCATGCGATGATCAGTAAAGGCCGGCACACTCAGTCGATTTGGGTTTTGGGGATTCGCTGGTCGGCTCTTGTTGAATGTCATCTGAGGAACAGTTGCCTCAAAGGTAGGCGACGGGATAGTCGGCTCGTACGGGCTGTGATGGATTTCGGGGACGTCCTTGGGCGAGCTTCGCTTCTTGCGCCAATACAACCAGAAGAATAACGCGATAATGATCGCAAGGGCGAGGAGGACGCCGATGACAACTCCCGCAATTGCCCCACCGCTCAATGACTTGCCGCCAGAGGCTGCTTCGGTAGATGCCCCTTGGGTTGCCCCGCCTGAAACTGTAACGGTCACGGGTTGGCCTGACACCGTTTGGACGGACAATGTTGGTTTTCCGGCAGTCGTAGGCGGTGTCGTCGTTTTGGTATCCTATTGCCAAGGGTCAGCAAGCAAGGCTTACCACGCAAAACAAGCGTCTAATCAACATAACAAAAAAAAAATAAGAACGAGGTAAGCGTGGCCCAATGTCATGCATCACACTGCAGAATGGGTAGTTCCTACAGAAGAAGGAGTAGAAGAACTAGTGGAACTCTCAATCGGCACGTTTGTGACTGTAACAGTCACAGAACTTGCAGGCGAAGAAGTCTTAACCTGTACAGTTGTTAAAATCGAGCGGTGGGACAGATTCGAAATCACTCCGGACTTTGATTCCACGAGCTGGAATGTAGAAGAAATTGTCGAAGAAAAAGATTGTTGTTGGGTGGAATCTGAAGTCAAGATTGGGGCAGACGGGTGAAATCCAAGAAAAGTGGTTAGACTAACCGAAGAGGTGGTTTTCGTAGAGCCAGCAGCCGTTGAAGAAGGCACCGAGTTCAGCGCTATATAAACATAAAGGCCCTTCTTTTTACTCCCACATGTCTCTGAGGGGTAGCCGGGACACTTGCTGCCGCAATCATCGGTCGAGGGGTTTTCGCCAGGCGCGACGTTGGAGCACCAACACGACTTGTCCTGAATGACGGCGAAGGCATATTTCGCGATGCAGGCATCGTGGCAGAATCCGTGCGACTGGAAAGTGTCAATCACTGATGATATTCTTGTCAGCAATGTAGGCTCCACGGCTTTATACAGAAAGCTTGCATACCAGCCTTGAAACCGGAACCAGTGTTCATCGAAGAGCAGTAGGCGATCTCGAGTGCCGAGACCAGAAAACTCGATTGAAGAAGGACAAGAAGGCCCAGCAGGAGCCCCAAGCGAGCGACGAGCTCCATGACGAAGTGTTGCTTCCTCTCACAACGTCTCCAGCAAATCCAATACGCAAACTTTCCTGGGAGATGTCAGATAACGAATCCACGAAAGAGCTTCGGCAAAGTAGATCAACAAAACGGGAATAAGGATGCAGGGCGTATCCGGAACCAGGGTTGGAGGCTGTGCAGGTGAGGAATAAAGGAAGCAAGGTGTCTGCAGTTGGGAGGACAATGAGAGAAAGTGATGAAGGGAAGAGCAGTGAAAAGAAGCAAGGTGTGCTGACACGACATGATAGCTTGTAGTTAAAAAGGAGACTGGCAGGCGGTAGGAAATATCAGACAAGCAAGTGCATAAAGCTTACCTCTCTAATGATATTGATGTTGTATACAATGCACACAAGAATTAATCAAATCCTCCCCAATTCACAGCAGCCACACACACAAATGTATCCTGACAGGGAAAAGGAGAGCTGGCCTGGTCCACCACACGTTTTGCTCTCCCCAACCAGAAGTGCAACAGTATATATGCACCAGCACTCTAGTCAACAACCGTCATTGGTATCCACTTAACAGGAACGAAGCATCGAGGAAAGACGAAAGTGGCACGAGGATCCCAGAGAGCTACTGGGCCAGCTGCATGGTGCACTTCAAACACGCAAAAGGGATCGAAAGGAGACGGAGTAGAAACGCGAGTAGCAAAAGCGATTGACGACGAGAAGGACGAGAAGGGAGGAGCAATTGGCGGACGGGAGGGACGACCGTTGTGAGGGCGTGGAAGAGGGGTGAGGTGGAGAGAGGAGGGGAGAGAGAGATCTTAGTGGAGAGAAAAGAAGAAGAAGAAGAATGAAGCTTTCTGCCAGAGGAAGAGGCTGAGAGAGAGAAAGAGAGCGAGAGGTTGAGAACTTGAGATGTGTATCGGCAGGACGCTGAGACAGGAGGTACTTGGCTGGGGTTGTTTTTCGCTGGCAAATTCGCTGCAGACGCTGTGGAGCCAGAAGTCACTCCCGATTAGGTTTGTGCCAAGGCCCTAGCTGCGTCCGCCAGGATCGGCGGTATCTGCCCACCAGGGGGTACCTCCCTGCCCACCTGGTGGCCACGCTGCGGGTGTGTTTCTCGTGGTCGAGAGATACTTCTGGGTAACCTGCAGGCCTGCTGCAACCCCAGGACTCCAGGACCCCAGTGTGATGGGCGTCAAAACAATTCTTGATTGTCGCCGTCTTCTGAAACCAGCTTCTCCTCCTACCTCGACTATGTCACCTTACAAAGTTCCAAGTTACTAAGCTAACTGACTGTTGCTTTGCATGTTTACTATGTACATCGACTCTGGTGTGCCTGGCTGATGCTGATCCATGGCACCGCTCAACCACAGACCACTCAGCTTGTGTGTCTCTGCCATCTGGCGGCTATCTCAACTACTCAAGAGCCAAACATCTAACCTAAGGCAGCCTCGATTTTTAGTCACCAGTAGTCCTGGATAATAGCGAGCTTTAGTTTCCAGCAGAGCCGAAGTGTACGAGAGTGACATGGCCCCAGCCCCCAGTTTTGCCTGCCTGCGTGTCGTTCACTGCAGCGATCGTCTCTTCGCATGCATGCTCCTTCTCCAGACGAAGGACTCTATCAGCGAACACTTGGCTGCCAGTCAGTGCCAGAGCGACGTGCCTGTCCTCTGTCAACTTTTGACGCTCGAGTGGAGAAAAAATATGCGTCGTTATTCAATCTGTTGTGGGGAATTCAGCTCAGCCACCAGGAACCGTTACATGCAGAGATATTGCTCCCTAACCAATTCTTTTGCCCCAGACCACGACTCTGAAGAAAATAAAATTCTGCAAACATATCGTCCGAGGTTATATGCAAGTATCTTATGTATCCCACCATGTCGAGCGATTTCCTTCCATGAGTAGCACCAACATGCAGGATAGACGTGGCCTAGCCCATCCATTCCCTCCATCCCCAACTTCCAAGCCATTCAAAACCATTCTTCCTTGATTTTTCTCTTTTTTCCCCGTTTTATCCCACCTGTCACCTCGGGAACTCAAGGGTCGAGAATGCAATCGAACCGCTGGCCAAGCTGGCTACCTAGCTACATTATCTTGCGAGACGTCACACAAACTGCTACTCTAACGTTCTCGAAAAGAAAGAGGAAAAAAGGCCTTTCTCTTTGTGTTGCATTTGCAATGGAAAACAGGAATTTTCGGCTTCCATGTGAAAGCGCGAGATCCCCATTCGCCAGGGGCATAATAAACGGCTTCAGGACTTTGTTCTATTATGATTCCTTAACGACTAATAAAGGACCGAGAAGATACGTATACTGGGCAGACGGAGCTCGCTGCACGATCCGATCCGCAGTGTCCGGGGGAACTTGTGGCGAATAATAATCGAAAAATGTAATTGGGTAAATTCGTGAGGTGTGTTTCCCTTTTTTTTTTTACTCTTCTGTTTCAGCCTGAGCGACAACATGTCTGATGATTTGACATGAGGGTGACTTCGATCCTGATGATGGGGTGGTTCCCCGGCGCGTAAAAGGCCGAGCATGAAGTTGAATACTTTGAATATCCCAAATCGTCTTCAAATGCCTCCCCAAGTTTCCATTTCATAAAAGCCCTTTTCCAAGAGTTTCCGTTTTTACTTACCACGCAGGCAAGAACAAATTGAAGCGGCGAAAAAAACCGGTTCAACATCTCCCTCAAGGAAGGCCAATTGTTTCATTGTTTCACGGAATCCTTGATCCCTGCTGCGAGTACATATTTCATCGGGTAATAATAATAAAGTAATTTCGAGGATGACGAGCAGAAGAAACCCTGAAAAATGAGAACAATGGGGTGATTTATTTCCCCATCATCCCTGCTTCACCTCACCTCAAATTTCGTGGTGTTTATTGACACAAGAACAAAATACCACACACACACGTTGATACTTATCTCAATGTTGCAGCCCCCAATACATTCAATTTCAAGAAAGAAATGCATCTTCAAGAATTGATAATCAAATTCACTCTCCACCGGTTCATCGTCCTGGACAATCCCAATTCCCCTTCCTCCGCCCCCAAAATGCCACGGGTCCACCGACCAGCATTCAGGCCGGGACTCGGGAGAGGGGCCACTGGGCCGGCCTGGGCGGTGCAGCTTGCTGGATAGATATGACCTCATCTCGCCTCCATTATTGCAAGGAGCCGCCTACTCACTCCATCCCTGGCATATACATATGTCAACGTTTCTAGCTGTGCTGTAGGAATATTATGCTAGTAGTAGCTAGCTATATAGGGCCTGATATGCAGAGCAATCAATGCTTTTTCTTGCTTCCTGGTTTTGTTTTGTTATTTTTCCTTTAGTCAAGGGAATTTCATTCCTCTGCACTGGTCAAAGTCCCTTCAGTGAGAGCTAGCCTTCCAAAACATATCAGGGAATCAATCAAGTATTGCCCATACCCACCCACTGGTCCAGTCCATAAAAAATGAAAAATGGGGCACGGCATGGCATTTGCATTGCATTTACCCCCTTGCAGAACCATGCTGTGAAATTCTTCAAAGCCATGCTTTTCTGTGTAACTAACTAAAACTAACTAGTCAAAGAAAAGAAGCGCGGAAATTAAAAAAAAAAAAAAAGGCACCCAGTGAAATAAAGGCCTGGCCGCCCCATCCATGCGCGAATCCCGCACCTGCAGGGCCTGATGTGGAAAGGAATAAAATTAGAAGGAAAAATTATTTCCTGCCCCCTCCCGCAGTTTGCATGCTTATTTATATATATGCATGTTATCTTGTTGTTTTGTGTAAGTGACCTTGGAGAAAATTGAATATCTTCATAATGAAAAGAATCGCCAAACAGGTCGTAGATACAAAGTCTAAAGAAAAAAAAGATTTAAACCTTCAGCATATCTTTTCCATGGCTCAAGTTAAGCTTCAAAACCGCTTTCCAGTATCCATAAGTTCGTTAGTTCATAAAAAAAAAGAAGTATATACAAAAGATGTGGTAAACAAAAACCAAACCCTCACACAAATAACCTGTAGATGATTAGATAAAACAGCGTAGGGGTGGCAGTAATCTCACAAAGTCCACAACGGATAGAAACCCAACGCAGTAACCCGCTCCTAATTTCAACTGTTAATACAGATAGGATGAGAAAAACGTCTCTTTCATAAACCAGGGAGCAAGACACAAGACACATCTTGATCCGTGCGAGCCCATTTGCGCCCTACGTAGTATTTCTGAAACGTCTTCCCCCACAAGGCGCAAAGATCCAGGGGGAGCTTTACTCTCCCCCTGCAATCGCGAAATCAAGCAATCTTAACCCCTTGTCTAGTGTTCTCCATCAAGTAGCATTTCTACCACCTCTTCCTGACCAACACTGGGTTCCTCGTCCGTCTCTCTTCTTCAATTACGACGTCCCTCTCATACACGCGTTCCTCAGGCCTGTTGTCAATCATGAGTACCTGTGGCGGGGGAGAGGGGGGACATGGTGCCGGAAGAGGAGGTGGGACAAAAGTCGTCCGTTCGCGTTGGATTTCGCGGATCCGGTCGCGACGGGCGCAGCGGAAGTCTTCGGAGTAGGAGACTAGGGTTGATACATCTTCCTATAAGTAGAACGGTGGTTAGTTGAGATGGGGGGGGGGGATAGTGGGCAAGTTGTAAAAACCATAGGGGAAAAAGAAAAAGGGGGGAGAACGTACATATCTCAAATACGCAAAAATATAAAAGAAATACTCCGTCTCTTCATACTCAAATCCCAACTTCTCAATCGCTTCCTTAACCACCAGATCCTTTGTGATTTCCGTCCAGAGCTCATCCCTCTTCTCCCTGACTCCGACATACCTTCTGCCCACGCGGCCATGGCTTTTCTCCCTATCACTACTAGGTGCGCAATACTCATCGCCCTCGACGATGAACTTTGATCGCCGCACGCCATTGTACCGCTGCCACGAGACCTCCTGGCTCGCACCACCCACGCCGTCAAGCGTCACGCGCTTCGTGCCGGGCGGCACATCTACGATGCTCCAATCGCGTGTTGCGCCGTTATACGCTTCGCCGATACGGCTACCCTCGTTGGCGCGACGGCTGTAGTACGCTGCTTCTTCGCGGATGTCGGCGACATCGCGGTGGTCGCGGTTTGTTTCGCGGTCTCGAATCACTAGCATATCCCGTTCCCTGTCGCGCTCGCGGTCGGGACCCTTTCTGGTGCTGGAGGTGTGTGAGATTATTAGTTCGTCTTCTTCGTCGAAGCGCGGGGTGGGTCGGCGGCGGGGAGGGGAGCGGTTGGTTTCTTTGCGGGTGATGGCGATTTCATCCTCGTAGCACCGGCTGTCTCGATCGCGTCTGGGGGAAGGTTAGTATCTCGAAGCTTTCGAGAGTGTAGTTACTGGTAGTCTTACCGTCGTCGGACCTCAATTTCATCGAACTCGTCGCGCTGAGCTGTAGGCGGTTCCGGCACCGCGGGGCGAGGGACAACTTCAAATCCTGTACACTAATCAGCGTTCCGCCGTATCTCAACGGGGTCACATGTGTAGCTACTCACCGTGATCAAGGTGATGATGATGGGTGATGATATTCTGATGAATAGGCGGCGCATGGACGGGTGGAGGGTGTCTCTGCATTGGCGGCGGCTGGGGCATCTCAGGGGATGACGACCTCTCCTCCTCCCTCCGGATAATAATCTCATTTCTCTCAATATTCCTCCCCCTAGGCCCTTCTCTCTCATCTTTGCGGATGATAATTTCCCCTCTATCATCGTTGTTGGCCCGGGGACTCGCTCTCTCGCGCGACACGGCGCGGAAATGGAAATCATCCCTCTCCCTCATCCGATGAGGACGAGGAGGGGGTATAGACTCCTCGTCTGTGCCATACTCCCTGTCTCGGCGCATAATCAATTCCTCCCTCTCGCGCTCCAGCTGGGGTTCCCTAGGCGGCCGCGATCTCTCGCGCCGGCGCACCAGTAGCTCATCCCTTTCCCGCTCCACCTCCCTAGGCGGCGACCTCCTCGGTCTGCGCATGATAGTTTCTTCCGTCTCTCTTTCCCTCTCCCTCTCCACCGCGCCGTGGGAGGGTAAATACTCGTACTCCCAGTCCTCTCTCGGCCGTGGTCTATGCACCAGCGGACCCGCAGATGAACTCCTCGCAAATTTTTCTCTGAGAAAATCTGGAGACCGGTCGCGCTCGCGGACTCTTTCCATCTCGCGCACCCTGGGCGGGTCAGGAGCTCGCTGGTGTTGGCGGATCTGCACATCTTGCTCATACGTGTGGTCGTGGAAGTCGCTGCGGCCGGGACCGCGGCGGTCGTAGCGATCGCGCTCGTACAGTTCGCGGTCGGGAGGGCGTCGGGACATGTTGCAGAGGCGGTTGGGAATTGGGGATTGTAGATGGGAGAGTGCGAGAGTTGGGGATGGAGTTGTGCAGAGGCTATATTTATTTTCCTGTCCGCTGAGCGCTCAGTGTATCCCAATTGAGCTCATGCAATGGCAATAGAAGAGTAGTAAGATAGAGCAGAAGTTTCTTAATCTTGAAATATCACAGATCACTGTCTGCTAAAAGCGAGTAGAGTTGAGATTGAAGCTTCTGGATATTCCCAGTTTACAAGATAAAATGGTATATACAAACAGCCGGCAAGCGGGAGGAAGCACACAGTCCAGAGTAGAATTGAACACGAGCCCCAATAAGGGATATCAAACAAAGAGTTATACTGAGAATCTGCAAAATAAAGGGAAGAAAATGGAAGTGAGAAGCAGAAAGAAAAGGATATGCTGGTTGAGGAGACGAGATGCGCGATGAAGTCAGTGACAGGGAGCGGGCGGTGATGTCATTGCTGAGAGGATGTTTCAGCAAGGAACGAGGGGAATAGAAATAGCAATCTAGCACAGGCTAAATGGCGGGGAATATGGAGAAGAGAGAGATAATAGAATGACCTTTAGAATATCTAGATTGCAGATGTCTAATATCTATTCTATATCTACATCTACATCTATATCTCATGCTCCGTGGTCTCTGTCCAACTCAAAAATATACATCAACCACGGATACTGTCTCTGCATTTAATAAAAATAAAGACCTAAAAGAATATAAATATATTTCCCCCATCCCATCCGCGACGCCAATGCCCAGCAATAACATCGCCTATTATACAGCACACTATCCATCAATAAATATATCCTCAATAAGTAGCAAAAAGGTGACACCAACAATACCGTCCCGCCCATACCCAATCGGCCCTCATCTAGCCCAGGGCCAAAGACCAAAAAACGCCTCATCTCAGATCCAAAAGAAAATAAAATAAAATCGCAATGCTGTATCCCCTAGCCCTACGTGCCCCTCATTTAAGTACACCCCGTTCTATCCAAACGCCAACCGAGTCTGACCCTTTTCAACCTTCCGTCGTCCCTTTGTCGTAGATGCCTGTGTAGATTTTATTATTGTCGCTCTGCGCTGCTGCGAGTCGAGATCCTTTGCAAAGTGCCAGTCTTCGTGCTCTGTTCGTTCGGTCTCGGGCACGGCTTTCTCACATCGTGGACATGTGTATGTTGGACATGTGAACGCCTCGTCGAGTTCATACGGCGGGAGGGTTTCTGCGTTGTCTGTCTCATCGTCGTGCGGGTTGAAAGACTCTGCGAAGAAACCATTTATGCTGCTGCTGTGACCTATCTTCCGTCTCTTGACGGGCTCTAATTCGCCCGCCTGTTCTCGATCTGTAGGGCTATGCGTCCATGACAGTGGCGGTTTGCTACTAATATCCCCATGTGCGCCCTGGCTGAAGAATCCAAACAAACTCTGGTTCCCTACGAGACCGTCTTCGAACCCACTTACAGTCAGAGATAAGTTCGCGCATGGCCAGATCCTTCCGCCGTTGAGAACCTGGGAGAGTAGCGCTTTAGATAAGTCATACAGCAGGGCTTCATCAATAGTTTTTCCTGTTGGAATAGGTACTTGGCGGGATTTCGTCTGGCCGCTCGTTCGGTGATGTAGGCTTATAACAGTAGGCCGACGCTTATGCTCCAACACCCCTTCCTCGACAAGTCTTCCGTAAATATCAGCCGCAAAGATGCGTAGCCACCTCTCCGCCTGCGCTTCGGAGTTTATCGACGGACGAAAGGATTTTGCTGAGAGCATCGATTTGATCTGCGTCCCCGTGTTGACCTCACTGTAGTCATTCCCTCTGATCACTTCGTAGAGCCAAGTGCCCGTATCATCATTCAATTTCGCCTTCAATTGTACGAGCGGGACGTGGAGTAGTTCGCTGACTTGATCCGTATCCCATATCGTAGCGACCTGTTTGCCCAGTTTCCCGCCCAGCATGCGGATTTTGGTGAACGAGAAGCCGCCGAGGAACTGCTGCACAGCGCGGTTCCGCACGATGGTCTGTTTGTTAGGTTTGTTGCACGCACTGCCTAGCTTCGCGAGCATTTTGTTCCGTGCTATGCCACCGGAGCAAGTGTATTTCAGCTGCTCCCAGACCGCCTGCCGCACGGAGCGGACGATTTCCGCGCCAATGAGCATAACCACATCGTCCCAGTCGGGATCATCCTCCTCCACCTCCCCAGCATCGAGATCCACTAAAGAATCCTCAGCCGCCCACTCGAGCACCGTCGTCGGCGGGACCGGTAATTTCTCACTCAGTTCCTTCTTCTCCTCCATCTCCTGCAGCATAGGATACCTCTGCATGAGCGTGACAAAGACCAACGCCGACAAATCGACAAAAACCTCATCAATGCCTCCCTTCTCGACACGGACTAAATGCTCATACTCCTCTCTCACCCCATGCGCCCCTTTCTCCCCACAACCCCTCTGATCCATATATTCCGCCCACCCCCTCAACGCCTCTTTCATCGCTGCCATAATCTTCTTCGACTCCGCGCGATACGGGTCTAGCGAGACCTTATCCGTCTGTATATTCACCTCCGAGTGGTCCCTATACGTCCACTTCCCGCCCTCACCTTCGCGGAACGTAGCCACATGTGGGGTTTGTAACGTTGGACAGCGGGCCTTTGCGTCCTTGGCGGTAATCATGCGCGACACGCCAAAGGGACGAGCGGCGTAGTTTACGGCGATTAGAGAGTCCCATTGCTGCACTGCTAGGGGGATGTCGCGCGGGGTGGAGAGCCGGACCATTTCACATTGTGCGTAGAAGGCGTCGAGGTCGATGTGGGCGATTACGCGGAGGGGGTTGCGTGGGGTGTAGGTGCGTAGTTGGTGCAGGTTGCGGTATGTGAAGCATGAGGTTGGGCGGGAGTGGGCGCGGAGGAAGAACGCGTCGTCGCGGGACGGGGAAGACATTGTGCGGACTCGTTGGACATGGTGAGCACTGCGGAGGTTAGTTGTTGTCGTGTTGGAGGGAGGACGTGATGGCCATGGAGGATGGAATTAATGCAGTTTGGTTTGAGAGTCGTGGATGCGAAGTCGTGATGAGAAGATTCCCCTCCGCCACGCCGCAACAGCACAAGAGATCATACTTACACCTGTCAATTCACCGTAGCCGTCTCAAGTCTCTCAAGAAGCTGCATTCCCTCTCCATACTCCTTAGGGATGATATCATTATCAATATGTACCTTAGCTAGTTCTCGGTTAGTTGAATATCATTAATGTATGCCTAGGTAAGTATCTAGAGCAGAACTCTGCTGTTTTATAACACTTAAAAGATAAAAATATTTATTCATTTTTTTTCTTCTCAAGCTCAAGTAATTTTTAAAGAATTTCAAGAGCTTTATCAAACTTTATACTTCTTTTTCTCATTTGTTTTTGAAAAGAACTTGAAGCTATTTCGGAAGACACGAGACGCGTGCAGAGGATACTTACATACTTACATACTTAGTAGAGACAGCCGTGGATGCATTTTCGGCTTTGCAATGACCTGCAGCTGCATTCCTCTTTCCAAAGTAGATTCGTCTCCTCCAACCGATCTCTCTTTCCGTTTCTTTCGTTCCCGAAAGTGATGATCGTGAGAATATTTCCGCTTCGCAGACCATCAGGTATCCCACGCCGCTTCAATCCTGTTGCACTTGGTCTCGCCAACCTTTCGCCGTTTTCACCGCGTCGACAGACTCCCAGCCGCGGGATGGAATCCACCGCCGCTGGGAAGACTGCTTTCCAGTACATTCCTCTTGAAGATGTTGAGAAACTCGAGCGATATTGCCCTGGAGGTTTCCACCCTGTCACCATCGGTGATAACCTTCACGGCAGGTACCACATCGTCCATAAACTGGGATTTGGGGCCTTCTCTACCACCTAGCTAGCAAGGGACCAGACAGTTGGGAGATATGTCGCTGTCAAAATTGTAGTTGCAGCGGGTGATTCTCTGGAGGGTGACATACTCCATCAGCTGGGTGGTGCAGACCTGGGGAATGAGACACATCCTGGGAAGGATCTCATCCCCCCAATACTGGATGAGTTCATTCTCAAGGAGCCCAATGGTGAACATCGTTGCTTGGTCACAGCACCAGCTAGAATGAGCATAGCCACTGCCAAAGATGCCTCCTACATCACGCTCTTCCAACTTCCTGTAGCTGGAGCCATCGCCGCCCAGCTTATCCAAGCAGTCGACTTCTTACACTCTCGGGGTATTGTTCATGCTGGTAGGTGATCTATCGACTTTTTTATATTTGGTTATACTCTGGAGCTATGCTAACCGGCTGGGTTCACTTGAGTCCAGACCTTCACCCTGGTAATATCCTGTTACGGCTTCCCAAGGACATGGACAACCTCTCGTTCGACCAGTTCTATGAAAAATACCGCCAACCTAATCTTGAGCCTGTTGTGCGCCTTGACAACCAGCCTCTTCCGAGGGGTGTCCCTACTCACGGGATTATGTCAGTTTAGCTAGGGAAAGATAGTGATCTTATTACTCTATGTGAAGCCAGCATCCTTCTCACTGACTTTGGGGAGTCATTTCTGCCATCCACAACGCTACGCCACTACTCTCGCACACCAGAACTGTTGATTCCTCCTGAAATCCACTTCCTGCCCCAGGAGCTGCTCTCTTTCTCTGCTGATATCTGGACTCTTGCGGGTACTATTTGGGCTATAATAGGGCAGCGGCCGCTTTTTGAGGGCTTTGGTTCATCTGCTGACCTGGTGACTAAAGAACATGTTGATGTTCTTGGGAAGCTCCCACCAGAGTGGTGGGTGAAGTAGGATGCGCGCCTGAAATGGTTCAATGAAGATGGAGTAAGAGACGGCGGTCTAGGGAGACCGTGGGAACAGCGATTCAAATACTCTGTGCAGGAGCCAAGGGAGGAGTGTGGAATGCAGGTGATTGGAGAAGAGGAGAGGACTGACTTATTTGCCATGCTAAAGGCCATGATGGCGTTAGACCTGGGGAGAGGCCAACGGCCAATGAAGTCTTGGAGTCTGAGTGGATGAGGAAGTGGGCTCTTCCAGAGGTTGAGAGGATGAGCAAAAAGCAATGAGTTATCTGGGGCATTATTGTTGCCAATAACGTGGTTCTAACACCTCAGATTATGTAGCGCTCGGTTCCCGTTGGGCGAGAACTGGGCTCTCGTGGCCGTTCTTGATACATCGAGGCCATATCCCTATTAATAAACGGTCAGAAGAGCGCCTGGTGGACGCATGGAAAGCTCACCTTCGACTCTTTCTGGTAACTGACTTTGCTTGACAGAACGCAAATCCAACCATTTGGTAAGAGCAGCTGGATTTTCACTTGAAGGGCTTCCTTCAACATGGGCAGTAAACCTGTGCCTATGTTCAGCGTTGACTAGATCCTAGCGAAAGGTAGTTGGCCGCTGGAGCTAGCTCTCCAGTATCCTTCCTCTGTCAAGTGCCTCAAGGAGACTACTATGTATGCAATCAGGGAAGAACAACTGAAGCAGTCGCTGACCCTGAGCTTGGTGGACAAGAAGCCTGTTCCCTCGCGGACCTTAAGCGCGTTGGTTGGACGTGTTGCTAGTGCGGTGAAAGGGAAAATAGGATGGATGGATGTTTAACTTGGCAATTGCGCAGACTCTCTCAACTCTGCACCTTCATGCTTCTCTTGTGGGTAATTCCTCCCTATTCACATTAAAACTGGTCACATTTCAACTCAGTCAGTCCCTCTATACTACTTGACTTATCAGTTGTTTGCTCGTACCTACTTCTCTTCAAAGATGAGTCATTGGCCACAGTTGTCCGTCGTGGAATGCTGGTTCGGCCCAAGAGAAAAGGAGTTGGAAATGATTGTGCGATGTAAAGGGAAATGCTTTTACATTGCTCTATCTCCGCGCAATTTTCATAATTCGCCAGACATCCTCAAAAAGTACCTCCACTTCACTGAAGTGGTAGAAGCAGACGGCGACCTTGACAGTTTGACTATTGACAACTTTCAGGACTGGGCACTACAATCTTTCCTTCTGATACTTTGAGACACAGAACCGGCTTGGGAGGCACCACAACGAGTTACTCTCTATGACTATTTTAACCCTGACACTTTTCACTATTCTCTTTTGGCTTTGAATAACAAACTTCCTCCTTCCCTGGAGCATCAAGCTACACCCCGAAGACGACAGGGAGTTGACTTGGATGACTATGAACTCCATGAGTCATGTCCCTCATTTCGTCCCCGGCAAGTACAGATTTGCGTCGATCGGCCTGAAAACGCATACTTTCAATCTGTGAAGAAGGTGCTCGTGGATGAGCAGACAATTTGCTTTTTCAAGCCGTGGGGCGCAGGTGAGAAGAGGGGTGCGTTCTGTGAGCTCGAAAGCTACAAGCACATAGAAAAAATTGCGGCTAGACATGGAGGTTCGAGTGCCCTGTCTATGTGGAGTGGTGCAGCAGGGCGAAGAGGGCTCGCAGTATCTAGGACTTTTACTCTCTTGGGTTGATTGTCAAAACATGACATTAGAATGCGCCTTGGGGCCCGAAACACCGATCGTATTACGGCAGAAGTGGGCGGACCAAGTGACAGGTACATTGGGTTGTTTACATTCGGCTGGGGTTATCTGGGGTGGTGTAAAGGCAGCCAATATTCTTGTTGATAAGAACAGTGATATATGGATAATTGACTTTGGAGGTGGATATACCCGTGGCTGGGCTGACAAGGAGAAAGCGGGGACAATTGAGGGAGACAAACAAGGTCTACAGAATATTAGAGACTTCCTTTTCCAACATGATAAAGCAAAGTGCGATGATTGTTGATTGACACTACTCTAGATTCTTGTTGCTGGCATTATTATATAGCAACATATTATCATCCAATTGAATTTCCCACCAACAGCAAAACAATACAATATCTAACAAATGTTAGCTTGTGATACTTTGTAGAAAGTGAGAGTTCGCTGCAGAGATATATATATTACATAGAGGAAAAGCTTAGATAGGGATATATACTTTAAGTGTACCTACCTAGGTACCTAGAAGGCAGGTACGGGTTGGCAACTTAGTTCCTTTAGTCCTTCAAGTCATAGCGCCAACAAAGACAGTCCTCATTATTCCACATCAACGTCGAAATGGAAGACAGCCGTTCGGGCCTAGCAAAGAGGGCGTCAAACTCACGCGAGCGAAGAGCCTTTCTGTTTGGTCTTAGAATAGCCAGTTGGCCAGATCTCTTAGACTTTCACTCCACTCCACATCCGACCTCGAAGGATGTTGGGTAGAGGGTCCTGGCATACCTTGACTATGGTATTTCGGAGAGCGGCAAGGGAGGTATAGCTATCACTCTACCGAAGACAGCTCATGAACGGGATCGTCAGAACTCTTCGTTAGTTGGAAAGTCACCATGGTAAGCATCTGAAAGTGATTTGCGATCTTGAACCAAGAGTTCTACAGCATCAGCTTTTGCTAGGCGTCCAATGCTCAACGACATGTGTCTTCACAGATAACTCTTGCTTTAGATGTTGGCCTGGCGTGCAAGGCACAGAAGATACCGAGGAGGAGTTTTCGCCTGGGCCTATATCTTATCAGTAACTTTGCTGGAGATGCAACCTTCGAACTTTTTGCAGAACGATCGTGTACGTTATCTGGACTGCCAAGCTCCAGAGTTGGATGATAGCAATCGGAAACTTCAGAACTGCCTTGGAATTGACCTGGATTACGCGCAAGATGAAGCTGTGAGGTGGGTGGTTCCGTAGACCCAAGTCCACAGAAGCAAAAAATGCAAGTTTTAGCCAGCCCTGATAAGACACTGATAACATTGATTAGACTAATAATAGAACAACTTGGCAGGTGTTGCTTTCTTATTTTCAAGCAGAATGTGCGGCTGCAGTATCAAGACACAGGTCTTTATTCAATGCGATGAGCGCATGATACTTGATGCGTTCGTTACTCTGGAGGAACCGGAGATATGGGAAGTGGAGTCGTATTGCTATAACTATTTGGTTCGGTGAAGGGGCTAGAATATATGAATCTCTTGGGGAAGAAGGCCGCCGGCT
Source organism: Polytolypa hystricis UAMH7299 (assembly GCA_002573605.1). Taxonomy (NCBI): domain Eukaryota; kingdom Fungi; phylum Ascomycota; class Eurotiomycetes; order Onygenales; genus Polytolypa; species Polytolypa hystricis. The sequence goes on along the minus strand of PDNA01000071.1, from coordinate 54,553 downwards.
GGCTGAGCGCGGAGGAAGGCATGGAAGGGCTAGGGGGGAAAAAGGGGGGGGGGGGAAGAGGTATGGGGCGGGGTGTTGTTATAGGGGGAGAGATGGAGGACCAGCGCCCACGAGAAGAGACTCAAAATCCGCCTGATGAACAGCGTGACAACTCGTCTGCCGGAACTGGAAGCACATATGATTTGGTATAACAAGTTTTTGTACAAGATAACTGCTTGGTGGAGCCTAGACTGGCAAATTGTTCCCTTGCTTGCAATTGGGTGTCTTGCACTTGTGCTTATTGTGCGTGTTTGTTGAAAAAATGTTTACAGACTCTGCATTTCCTGGTCAATCTAGAACTTACAGTCATAGGTATGAGGGGGGCTAGTCGATAGACATCTACAGAGATATCTGACCACTATTTGCTTAACCCAGACAGTCTCGCCTGATGGGTATATTCCAGCCAGTTAGGCCACGATATATGAATACCTTCTCCTATACAAGCTGAGCATAATCAGTGTTAGTGGTAGGAAGCCACCTCCGCGGAAAGGGGGCAACATGGTGATATAAACCCTCTACTATTCTATCATACCTCACCAAATAGCGAAACGTGTCGTCTGGTGAATAGTTGTGTAGAGTTGCACAGTAACATGTCGCCCTTCATGCGAGCAAATGGCGCAGCAGAAACTAGTTCCGAAACCCAGGCCCCAGTTCGTTAGGTCACATTTTTCAGGTATCTGACTCTTGCCGGAGGGCATCAAACACAACCAATGCGTGTGTATAAATCCTGAACATTTTGGGCCGCAAAGTCATGGGCTTCTTGCTAAATTAAACTCGACCCGTTGCATAGTTGCAATCACCAATCATGCTTTGTCCCGACCGGATCTGAACGCTCTGGCCGTGTAATATCGGAGAATCCCGCTGCTTTTGAAGGGTGTCGACATGGTTTGCGACGCGAGGTTTATCTTGCAGAAGCTCGAGGAGCAATCTCTCCATGGCCCACTGAGAGCCATGGATGCAGACCGAGATGCTGTCGAGCGTTTGGTAGAGAACCGGACTATTAACGACTTTTCAGTTATGCTTCTTAGCATATTCCACTAGATCTACCGTTGGCACAAGGGCCAAAGCTAACCACAGATCACAAGGCCTTTGATAGACGAAGCTGGAAACGGGGGACATTTTGAAGGCACAGGCGGAGGCAGTGGTTCATATCAAGCACGCATTTGCTCGCAGGCGGACGGACATGGATTGGTAGGATGGACAACCCTTCTCTGTCAGACATCCATAGCACGCCTAACCTACCAGCTTGGGTCAGGCACGCATTAAGCGACATGGGATAGTGGCCTGACAGACTCCCCCTTCGTCTAGCTGCCTGGTTATTTGACGGGCTGACAGGTATGAAAGGTGCCCTTGATCCCAATATAATTTCAAAACTCAGTTCCCCAATGTAATACCCTGGATGGCACGGTTCAGCAGGCGGTATCGGAAGCTCGATTCGGAGCACCTACGCCGAGCAAATCGTCCAGTAGTGAGGTGCTTCATGGGCTGTGGAACGCACAGTTTCCCGGGTCAGACGGGGAAGTCGACGGGAGGACGCATTGGAACTTTGAAGGGGCTTAAATTATTGGGACAGAGGGAAGCTGGTAGGTCTGAACGCGCAGGAGGTGGTAGAGTAGTGTAAATCGATGGGCAATGAGGCTTATATTCGTATTCAACGTCCTCGAACCAACTGTAGGACTGAGGTGAGAGGGTCACGTCGGGATCAAGCTTGTCGGGTCTGGAGCGGCATCTGCGATTCATCATTTCAGTTGGGACTACACGCACGTCAGCAAGGCTATCAAGCGTAGGCCAGTTCGTAATAAGCCTCTGCATTCTTTGAATGAAAGCTCTCTTCCATCCTGTCAATGTTAGCGTTTGAGAGCTCTCTCTCTGGATCTCTCTCTTCTGCCAAACATTCGCATTTCCAAGAAGAGGAAGTTGAGCCACTGCGGTTAGTCTCCACTTTATGCAGTTGCAATAATCACTGCAAAAGAGGACCACATGGAACGACCTCATTCGATCGGGGAGCCTGTCGTGGAGCAAACATCTGCGTCGCTGGAAACAGGCAGCCAAGGCGTGCAGGACCGGATAGCGGTTCCCATGCGCTAAAGGGCCCCTGTATGTATCTAGCAAGCATAGAGTGGATGCACGAGGCCGTAGGCTTTCACTATAACGCTTGGAAGGGACACTTTCATTGAATGCAGCATGGATGTCCGCGCATCAGTGGGACGGGGAGATGCCGCAAGGTAGTGAAAAGGGCAATAGGAGCTATAAGGCGGTGAAAGGAAAAGGAAAAAAGAATGAAGCTGAGACAGACGCTGCTATGAGTGGTTTGTTGGAGACAGTGCGACCAGCCTTTTTCTCCCTACCGCTGAAATGCGGGTAGTAGAGGCCAGCGGTGGAACAGGCAAGCAAACTGCAGTGAGCAATAGCACCAGCAATATAGTAATAAAAATAAAAGTAAAAAGAATAGTAACAGTGTTAATAATGGCCATAGAAATGCGATCAAATGAGCAAAATCTTCCCTCCAGCCGTGCCTCGAAAATCTTCAGAGTGAAACATGATGCAAAGAGTCTCCCTGGACCAGCGTGGTGGGAAGGGAGCAGGCAAATGGTGACCTCACGACGGAGCAGCGTCCGAGCTTTCTTGTTGGTTGGCTGGCGATGCATGCCCAAGACGACGCATGAGTGCCTAACTGCCAGGTTGAAAATCAAGCAGAACCGGCGTGGTTGGCTCCTTGCTCGTCGCCATTGGTGAGCGGCCGAGTGGGCAGTTGGGCTGGAATTTGCCTCTTTATTGACCTCTGAAGAAGCCGCGCTCTCACTGCAACAAGGACCCGAAACTCCATCTCGCAGCTGCTGCGCAAATAGTGTAACAACGCTTTCTGCTGGCTTTATCGCACAGGAAGGAGCCTGGATGTTTGTTGTTCTCTGCACTGTGAACAAGAGCAGTGATGTCTCTCCCTGGGGCTCATCCAGACTACTGTGAATGGAGCCGGGGATGGGCGGGGGATAGAGGTATCTCGTCTGGTTGCTGCCAGCTGGGAGGGTAGGGGTTTCACAGGATGATGATGATGATGATGATGATGATGATGATGATGATGATGATGATACTGCAGCTACTTAGACTTGCGTAAAAAAAAAGCAGGGGAAAAGGGACCCACTAGCTGGCCTCGCAGTGGTCGATCAAACATAGTGACTGACAGGCGAAGGCGAAACGTATAGGTACCCGATTCCACAGGAGAGGACTGAGGATTGAGGATTGTGGATATCTGGCCAGTGCAAGCAGAAAGGGAGGCTGCAGGGAGGGACCATCGTGGAAGGTACCTGGCTGGTACTTCCAGCTTCACCGTCGCATCAGCTGTGGCCTGCTGTACCCCTCTAGTATCCCTGGAGTATCGCAGCCAGTCTGCTCGCGTAAGATGCCTCTTTCGTGGCACCAGACAGGCAGGTCCAGTGACCAATAGCCAATCAGAGCGCGTCATTGCTGCTGAGTCACGCACCAACCGGTGTCGGTTGTGCCCCTCCTTGAGTGTGCCCTGCTGGTTGCTTCTTCCTCTTCTTCTCTTATCCCTCTCGCTTCTCCCATCTCCTCCTCCTCTTCTTCTTCTTTTTATTCTTTTCTTCTCTCCGCGACTCTTGCGCTTCCCTCTCTCTCTCTCCCTCCCTCTCTCTCCCCTCCTCTTATCCCCATTATTACCACGTCCAACTGGCAGGGATTGTCTTCAGCCCGCGCTGCTACTCTTGTCTTATCCGTTCCCCCTTCGCAACCCTGGCTCATCATCGCCATCAATAGCCGCTTCTCGTATTACCACATTTTTAAGCCACTACTGCGACTGCCATCTCGAAGAAGCCCACCTTTTATACCCCTCCCTCCATCGTCTTCCATCGACTGCTGCTCAGCCTCTTGCTCGTCGTGCCATCTCTCTCTTTCGCCATCAGCCGTGGAAACCGCTCACAGTGATATATTGTGTATCTGCCATCAAGTTCTACTTTCTTCTCTCAGCAACCCCCACGGATCCTTAGATTACTTGAGGCTTGTCCCCCGTTAGATTCCATCCCTGGTTGGGCCACTATCTACTACGCTCCGTGGAACTTTCAATACCCCGGGATTCCTCGTGACCGCTGGACTTTTCTCCTCTGGTTGATTCGGTTTCTGTTTCTACCCGCCCAGGATATCCAGGAAAAATACCCTTATTTTGACACTAATTTGTGTGTGTGGGGTGAGAAAAATCCTGAGCCCTTGATCGCTTTTTTAAAGGGTGTGCGTGTTCCGTAACCGCAGCCTATTTAGCTCTGCCAGCCTTGGACACCCTTGACTCTTCCCACCTGGAACTCAAAAAAAAAAGAACAATACCCCAACTCGCAGACTTTCCACAGAGCTGTATTCTGTTTCTCTTATCTTGACCATCTTTTTATCAGCCCCAGCCTCTTGTTAGCCAGCCAGCCAGCCAGCCAATACTGTGTCAAGGCTCCCCGGTTCTTGTTTTTCTTTGAAAACTCTTTCGCCACCACAGGCAACCCATTTTCCGTGGCAGTAAATCCAGCCCAGTTCGTTGCATCATCATCATCATCATCTCCTGATTTGTGGTCAAGATGGCGCACCGCCAAGCCGCAGGATATGATGCGCCCCGTGAGCGCCAGAACGAATATTTCATCGACAAAGATGGCATTAGCAGAGAAGTGATCCAGGCCGACATATGTCGCTATCTTGGAAATGATGCGCTTGTGAGACCTGGCGTATACCAGGTCCGGTTTCCCTACTCCCTGCGAATACCTTTTCTTTTTTCCCCTTTTGGAATCTTTGATTTGGACGTTTAATTCAACCGCCATCCTGAAATGCTGACTGCTTGTAATAGAATCGCCAAGGTTATTACATCCGCGCCTATCGAAATCTTACAAGTGTATGTGATAGTTTCCTCGCTTATTTCTCTCGTTCCTGTGCCTGTATCCGCAGGCTGTCTGCTTGGGGCTGCTGTTGGGGGTATTTTGAGTTTGTTGGAGTGCGCGCGCTAATCATCTGTTGGCTGAATATACAGGAAATGATTGCCGATCTCCAGGCAGATTCCGCTAGATGGGAAGAGGATGTTGCACGAAGACAGCAACAAGGCTATCCTAGAGGTACATATGTTGAAGCTCCAGCTACATCGTCAGCCCCTAACAGGGTTCCAGCTACATATGACGCGTCTACAATCCACGAATCCCGTCAACAGACGGGCCCTTCTGCCGCCTACTCAGCCGCTCCTGGACAGACCTTTCATGAAGCTTATTCCGCTCCTCAGACCTATAGTTCAACAGCAGCACCAGTGTATCCATCACAAGCTCCAGGTTATGGATCTGTGCCGGCTCCCTATGCTTCTGCACCCAATCCCTATGGCCATAATCAGTCACCACCCCCAGTTAGCTCAGCTGATCCACATGGCGCCTATACATACGCTTCTGGTGGTTATCAATATAGTGATGCGAGAGCCCCCAGGTATACAGGACCAGGAGGTTATGAGAACGAATCAGAATACGCGCCTGTCGTCACATCGGCGGGAGCCTATCCACCCGCGTCCGCCCCAGACCCCCGGATTCCAGTCGACCCCAGATATTCCGCAGAGTCTTATCCGGATCATAGAGCCCAGGCCGGCAGGGCCCAGCCTCCTAGGGACAGAGATCCACACGCCCGGAGACGTTGATTTGCCGTTCAACGTTTGTATCCTGGATTGCTCTTGAGCAAAATTATGAACCGTGCTTCCACACCAGCATGTCCACAGGGTTGCATGACGAGCCAGTCATAGCTTTTTTGCCATTTGAAGATGTACTTGCCCAATCGGAGAAAACCCACATTGTCCTTTGTTGTCCGCCTACTGAGTACCATGGGAACAAGCCAACACCGGAAAAGCCATGGATTCTGTGGATTCAATGCTACCTGCATTGCCTAATTGCCGGGACCAGTTTTGAAAACCTACCAGGCGCGCCTTCACGCCATAATTTAAAAAAAGATGTTTTGATTTCCATTTTGATGTTTCTCCTTTGTTTTACTTTGCCCAGGACGTCTACGCTTCCAATAACACAGGACCTTGGGGCAAGATTGGCTAGTTGCGGATTTTTACAATATCGGCGGGGTTCCCCTAAAAGGCGGCATTTTGATATTCTTTATTCTTGGGTTTCGTTTTTCTTTTGTCCTCATGAATTTCCGTTCACTTTTCTTTTTAAACCTAATACTCGAGAACATGGACAAACTGGGTTGTACATCAAGCGCTTTTATGTTTTCAGTGGTCACACTTGGTAATGGTTGAATCCGACACTCCAGCTCAGTCTTTTGCCGGCTTTCCTCCCCCCCCCACGCCCCAATACATCTTTCCCCCTGCGGATGGAAACTTCTTATAACGCGTCTATTCTAGGAGCTTTCTTTTTTGCATCGAGAGGAGCTTTGGTTCAACATATACCTGATGTTTTGGTTTTGTCTTGTTTTCTCCTATAAATGTGAGGCTTTTCTTTTTTTTTCTCTTTTTCTTCTTCGCTCATTGATGCCCATGTAGATAGCTTGCATTTGGATGGCGTTAAATCATTTATCAGGGAAACTTTGGGGTGTGTTAGGGGGGGAAGGGGGATTTATGATAATCCATTGAAAAACATTTTTGGTTCAAAACATATTGTGTCTTTGTGTTTATTTTTTGGTTTATTTATTGGTTAGATCAGTGTAGATGGGATTGTCTCCTCTCCTTGAGATTGAACCATGGGATTTGGTATGTAGCAGACGTGTTCACGTAGCCAGTCAACAGAGGTCTTCTCAATATTAAAACCTCCTGGGCTCTGACGGTTCGTTACACAGGTACTTACGTACATATATGGCGGCCATTTATACATATTCCCTTCCCGACATACGGATGATGGTTGATCAACTTGCGGGGACAATTCTCTTACCAATTGTGTCCCCCCTGTCGAGGAAGAAGATAACTAAAAGTTAGTAACAAACAAAACCCACCGGTCCAAAGTTTCTTCTTTTTTATCTCTCTAAAATTTGAACGTTTGTATGATTAACCCCCCCCCCCCCGGGTTTTTGCTTTCGTATATAGGCAGCAATAAGTCGTTAGTGACCTAGTTGTTTTATCTATCGAATCACTCACTCCTTTGGTTGAAACTCGATGAATATCTCGACACCCAAGCATACACAGGTCCGCCTGACTAACCTGGCTACATAACAAGCTGGGAGTAGTGTGATACGCACACACACACACACACACACACACACACTCTCTCTCTCTCTCTCTCTCTCTTCCCAGGTTAACCTTGGAAGACCGCTCCCATAAAACCCTCTGTTATGTCATGTACCTGTAGTCCTAGTCCTAACCAGAACTGGACTGGAATCCACAAAGGCAGAAATAGTAGAGGGAAAAGGGAATTGAACGTTTTATATAGGATGTCTGAATCTATATGTACAAAAATTGCTGGGGAGTTGGATATGATAGGGTTAAGGAGTATGCGGTGAGAAAAAGGGTTCAAACCGAAAAGACACAACTTGTCTCCTCGGTCCATGGTAGTGTTTTCCCGAACGTGAACATTTCCAATAAAAACAAGCCCGGTCTGCGTATAGTTTCAAGTAGGCTTCCACCTGCCCTCTAATCCCACTGAAAGGCAGTGCATTGCCGCATAAAAGAAGTCTTATAATGATTGCGATACCATGTTTCTTGATCTTGCTTCAATTGGGGCTGCAGCGGGTCGCCGGAAGACACACACACAAGGTCGAGGAGAAAGGAATAAGATTCGATTTGACGCCATGCTATAGGTAATGTCGTTTTTTATTTGATGCTTTTTGATTTTTTATATTAGGAAATTTACTCGTCGTCGAAACCTTCTGGGATCTTCCGCGGTCCGGTGGGAACTATTCATTGCGCAAAGAAGGTACGATTAGCTTCCCTCATCCAAAATATCCCCCCAAAAAAAAACAGCAGATCTCATCCAGCATCACGTAAAAAAAAAAGAAAAGAATCACAACATACTCGGATACGTCAATGGGATAGGCGCGGGCTTTGTATCGCCAAAGTAGCGTCGAACAGGCGGTATAGTGACGAGACACACAGGACCCATGGTGCCGAGGATGATGGAGTAGAAGATAGCCGGCCTCTCGTGCGAGGCCCAGCGCAGGTAGCGGAGAGGAGTAGACCAGAAGGTTGGCACGGACATGGTGGGCGAAGAAGAGAGGTAAGGTTGTGGCTCGGGGGATGGGAGGGGTGGTGGGAGATTTGTGTGTGGGCGGGTAGAGGACTGCGATGAGTCTGGAGGGAGGTATGGGTCCCTAGTAGGCAATTGAGGGAGAGTCGAGAGGCCTGCAATGGCGGAGGGAGGCGAGGATGGGGAGATACAGATACAGATGAAGATGGAGATGAAGAATGACGTTGGACCGAGCGGATGTTTCTTCTTTTGGCTGCGGCTCAATTGGCTGGGGGAAAAGATGTCTTGGCACGACAGCTGCTACCACGTTGCTTTTCTATACAAGAACAGACTGAGAGAACATCCTCTGAACATCCCACTTCTCTCCTCCCTCCTCCTGTCTTTTCTCATCCTGTGAGAAGGCCTCCGTTACATTCTCCCTTCTTCTTCTTATCTCCCCCGTGTCGCCGCGCCGGCCAACTTTCACAATGCGGTGGCTGTTCTCGCTGCTGCTGCTGGGCCTGCTAGGAGCTGTCTCCGCCGTGAGCAGTGCTGGCAACCGTCTGCTGGTTGTGCTCGAGGAGGCTGCTGAGAAGGATTTGTTCTCTACGTTGTGGTCAGATTTGGAGGGTATGTTAATGCCTGATGCATTGTTTACTTCAATTGTACTCTCCCATTGCTGCTCTGTTGTATATGCTAACAACCTATACGTCACAGGTCGTGGATACTCGATATCCTTCGAGTCGCCCAAGAACGACAAGCTCTCGCTGTTCAAGCTGGGAGCTAGAGTCTACGACCATATTCTCATTCTGCCCCCCAAGTCCAAAGGTTAGTGAAGCCCATTAACGAGCCATTAGCAAGCTTGCTCTCTTGGAAAGTTTACCATACTAACTGAGGGGTGATAGGCCTGGGTCCATCATTATCTCCCAAAACCCTCCTCGAGTTCATTAACAGCGACGGGAACATCCTCGTCGCCCTCTCCGGAGCTGCATCGACCCCTACCGCCATCAATTCGCTCCTCCTCGAGCTGGACATCACGCTATCCTCCGACCGCGCACCGCTTGTTGTAGACCACTTCAACTACGACTCCCTCTCCGCGCCCGAGAACCATGATGTTCTCCTCATGCCCCGCCCAGCCTCGTTGCGTGACGACTTGAAAAACTACTTCTCCGGCGACGGCCTGATCGCCCTCCCGAGATCTGCTGGCCAGGTCCTCGGCAATGCCAGCCCGCTCCTTGCCCCGATCCTGCGCGCCCCGCCAACCGCATACAGTTACGATACCAAGGACGACACACAAGCTGTTGACGAGTCCTTTGCAACGGGTTCGCAGATTTCCTTGGTGTCTGCCGTGCAGGCTCGCAACTCGGCACGGCTTACGGTTCTGGGATCTGTCGAGAGTTTACAGGATAAGTGGTTTGATGCAAAAGTCAAGGCGGCGGTTGATTCTAAGCAAGCGAAGACGGTGAATAGGGACTTTGCTAAGCAGATCACCGCCTGGGCGTTTAAGGAGACGGGCGTGGTCAAGGCTGGCCGGGTTGAGCATTATCTGAGCGAAGACGTGGTCGAGAGCGCTGCGCCGTCGAATGGGTCGGGCAAATTGAACCCGTCGATGTACCGGATCAAGAATGATGTGGTGCGTACAAGCTTGCTGGGCATCTATTCCTAAAGTTCAATTACTAACCTACCGCGTAGACCTTCAGCATCGAGCTCTCCGAGTACTCGTACGACAAATACATTCCCTTTGAGCTCCCCACCGCCGACGCCCTGCAGCTCGAATGCACCATGCTTTCGCCCTTCCACCGACTCGACCTCCTCCCCGTAGCCAAGACAGCCAACAGCACCATCTACGCGACTTCCTTCACCCTGCCGGACCAGCATGGCATCTTCGCCCTCCGCGTCAACTACAAGCGGCCCTTCCTGACTAATGTCGATGAGAAGCACCAGGTCACGGTCCGCCATTTCGCGCACGATGAGTGGCCGCGCAGTTGGCGGATTAGTGGCGGATGGCCGTGGATTGCGGGACTGTGGTCTGTTATTGGTGGGTTTTTGGCCTTTGTGGTTGTGTGGCTGTATTCTGCGCCGCCGGTGAGTGCGGCTAAGAAGTCGAATTAAGTGATGTAGGGATGGTAGGGTGCGGTTACTTTTCTCTTTCTATTTTCTTTTTCTCTTTGGGTGTATTTTAGTTTTCATATACCTGGTGTACAATGTCTCGTTTTTCTTTTTCTTTCTTTTTCCTAATCTCGACGGACTCCAAAAAAAGAATTTAGAACTTATGTTAAATTATGTTGATACACAGCAATGAGACGTATATCAGCCCGTGGAGAGATGCTCACAGATAGAGAGATAGGGAAAGTCCAGAAAGAAAGACCAATGCAACAGCACGCATTAAAGTTACACATCATCATAAGATATTCAGTAGAGAAATATTTCTCATCTATATATACATAAGTATGTATCCCAACCAAACGCCAAAGCTCATATAAAATTACAAAAAAAAAGTCCCAGACAACGCCGCCCCATGCGTCCTTCCCCACACAACCAGCATTGCCCTCCCTCCTGTCAATTAAATCCTATATCATACACCCCTCCCCTCCCCCTCCCCTCCTTCTCTCCCATAAATAAAGTATATATATATACAAATATCCCGTCTTACAACCCCCTCGTCTTCTCCGGATCCATCTCCACCTCGTCCCCACTAATCTCCTTAACAGGCTGAAACGCAGGCTTTCCACCATACATCTGTGCGACGGGCTTTCGCTTTTCCACAACGTCGCCGGTATTGGGATCGACTTCTTTGGCGAGCGCGTAGGCCTGGTTGCCGCGGAATCGTTTGCGCATGTCGACCATGCCGCGTCTAGAAGGGAAAGAGGGAAATTGGATTTAGCGGGTTGTTAGGGCAAACGAGGGACGGGGGATTGTCGGGAGGGTATGAAAGGAGGAGGAGGGGCGGGGAAGTGAAGGATGTGACGTACTTGCAATCACCCAGCCCCTTAAGCAGTTGTTGGCATTTTGTGGGTAGAGTGTTGACGAGTGGTGGGCGCAGACATTCTTGTGGTGTGTTCTGCTGGACCATTATGCAATCTGATTGTTGGAGGCATACGGCCAAAGCTTGCCCTGGAGAAGAGGGAGATAGGGTTAGCTGGATTGGGAGGGATGGCGGAGGGATTGGCTAGTAGGGATACGTACGGATCTCTTTGCAGGAGCTAGGCATTGTGATGGAAGTGTATATGTGTAGCTATAGAAATGACAGTACTCAGCACAGCAATGCGTGATAGTTAAAGTGTTGTTTTCCGTCGTTGATGTTCCTGCCTCGCCGCACTTTCCTAGTTCTCGCTTCTCTCGGCAAACATTCCATATATGGCCATGACGTCTCTTCCTCGTCAGTTGTCTCCTGTCTCGTCAACGAAGTATCTCCCATCTCCCATCTCCCCCTTTCTTCTTTCTTCTTTCTTCTTTCTTCTTTCTTCTTTCTTCAACATACGCGCGTCCTCCACTGGAGCAAGTCATGATTGTGACACTTGTGCGACATGAGCTGCAGCTCCAGTGACCATACCCATTGACCACACCAAGGCTCGTGTCGCCCACCGAGCGGCGCTATGGCGCGACTCCCAGTCATAGGGCGCTTGTTCCTGTAAGTTGGTTCTATATACTATTGTCCGTGATTCGTCCTCGTGCTACAAAATGCCCTTCCCATGAGAGATGTTTGCGTTGTATTTATACGTTTTCTCCCTGGCCTGCTGCTGCTACTGTTGCTCGCGATTCAATGGATGATATCGATCATGAAGCTTAGAAACCACTGCTATAGGAATGAATATATGGCCCTCTTCGTCTCCCTCTCCCTGATCTTCCTCGAGGGAATCATCCATCTCATAACCATCTGTCTGCGTAAGTAAAACTACAAAACAAAAATGCTTGCACTCTTCGTCTACTGCGCAGTCCTGATGTCTGTCCCCTCCTTAGCCCAACCCATCATCCAATTCTGCTACCGCCAATCGAAGCGTGTGTTTGATGTCCTGTCCTCGCAGCAGGGGAGGGTGTCGCGCGCAAAGCACAAGTCTTTTTTCTCGTCGATAGCGCAGGCGTCGGACTTTGCGGAGCTGTGTGCATTGTTTGGCTACGAGACAGAGGAACATATTGTTCAGACTAGTGACGGATACTTGCTAGGCTTGCACAGACTGCCTTATCGAAAGGGCGAGTCCAGTGCACATGTAAATGCTGGAAATGGCAGCGCTCATAAACGTGTGGTGTATCTCCATCACGGCCTGCTTATGAATAGCGAAGTATGGGTCTCACTGACTGAAGCGGAGCGATGCCTGCCCTTCAAGCTCGTCCAAGAAGGCTACGATGTCTGGCTGGGCAACAACCGCGGGAATAAATACTCAAAGAAGTCAACAACCTGTGCGCCGTCATCAACCGCATTCTGGAATTTCTCCATGGATCAATTTGCGTTCCACGACATTCCCGATAGCATCGAGTATGTGTTGGATGTCACCAAGCAGAAATCCCTGTCATACATTGGTTTTTCACAGGGGACTGCGCAGGCGTTTGCGACGCTGTCGATCCACCCCGCGCTGAATCAGAAAGTTGATGTATTTATTGCGCTTGCGCCAGCCATGTCGCCGGCTGGTTTGCACAATGGCGTCGTTGACGCGCTGATGAAGGCATCTCCGGATGTTCTCTTCCTCGCATTCGGGAGACGCAGCATCCTCAGCTCCACATCAATGTGGCAGGCCATCCTGTACCCGCCCATCTTCATCCGCATCATCGACATCTCCCTCTCCCTACTCTTCAACTGGAGCGGCTCGAACATCAGCGCGAGTCAAAAGCTCGCCGCATACCCACACCTCTACTCAACCACTAGCACAAAGTCCGTCGTGCACTGGTTCCAAATCATCCGCAACAAGAGTTTCCAAATGTACGACGACGACGTGGGCGTTAATTTCGCCAGCAAGTCTCGCTACTACAAGCCGGCCAAGTTCCCGACGAAAAACATCCGCACGCCCATCGTGCTCGTCTACGGCGGCAACGACAGCCTCGTCGACATCGACGTCATGCTCCAGGAACTACCACGCCACACCGTCGCCATCCCCGTCCCACACTACGAGCATCTCGACTTCCTCTGGGCCAAGGATGTGCACCAGCACGTGTTCCCGCACGTCTTTGATGCTCTCGAGTTCCACAGCGCAAGCGACATGGAGAGGAAGCGCGAGGCACATGTTAGTGATAACCAGCGCATTCAGGACCAGCATAATAAGGTACTTAAGCCGCGTCTCGCGAATGCGGGATTGTTCTGGACGCTTACGCCAGCCGCGGCGGCGGTCGCGATTACAGATGATTTGAAGTCTTTGGGCACGACGTCGCCTGCGGAGGTCGAGGCCGAGGCGGAGGGGATGGGTGCTGCTGGACGACCGCCGTCGTATGAGGAGAATGAACGAATCCGCTCGTCTTGATAATGTAGTAGGGTCACCTTTTGTCTTAGAAGGGCTGTTTGATGTTTGTATAACATGTTGTATTTATGTTCCTAGTTGGTGTGTAGATGAGAGTTTGTACAGTATTCTGGTTTGCTGGGCGGTTTGCATCTTTCATTACCGGATCTGCATTACGTGTACCTACCTGGGTAGTTTTCTGTTAATATTCCAGGATTTGTACTCTGTATACATATCATCAATATATGCCTACTATTTACTTTACCTAAAAGGCTAAAATGCAAACACATTTCTGACCCTCAACTACTGACCGGTCCTCGATATTTGGCGGTTTAGAGTAATGAAAAAGCGTGTTAGAGTTCCCATTGTACTGACCTTTTTTCTTTGGGGAATATAGGTAAATAGATCTGTAACACATTCTCGAAGCCCCTACACAAATGATTGGCAACCTCCGCATCCCAGCGGCGTATTCCCGCATCCTCGACCCAAAGCCTTTTTACTCTCCATGTTTCACCACATACTCTATCATACATAGAATCTGCCAGGGGGCTTAAAAGTCTTTGACTGAACACACTTGAAGTGCATTACGCATGCGATCGGCTGTATCCATTAACTTTGGATACCCTCGTTCTTTCTCCACACTGTTTCTCTTCTATAATTTGTGTTAATTTTGAAGGGCTTGTTTCATGGTGTATGTAGCTTCATCACTTGGTGTTTTATATAGGGGGGAAGTTACCAGTAACTCTCGACATTCAAAATGTCCTCCTCCTCTTTGCTTCACTTCACTTCTTCCTGCATCCTCTGTATATTTTACATATCTACTAGCAACATCCAAAGGTGACTGGTAGAATATTCCATTCCCTAATCTTCCTGACAAGTTTACTTTCCGGAATAAATTTTCATTCTATTCATTTCTGCGCCTGCTTGCTCCTTCAATGTGCTGTGCATAAATAGGGGGTATATATATCGCGCTTTTTCCTGCTTCTGCTTCTACTTCTTCGTTCTCTTTTTCCCATTCTCATTATTATTCCCCCTTCTGCGATAAATAAATTCTCCTTTGCTTCTCTGGATATCCCCTATTCGCAGTAGGATACGATACTCGACCAAGTTGATCTTGCAAGAAACAAAAGACGCGATATTGATATCAAGCAGCAACTCCTTTACCTCAAAAAGACAAGACACAGGCTCCAAACCAAAACGTGGAAACCGACTCGTCAAAAAAAGAAAGAAAAAATGAAGATCCCTCTCTTCGCCCTCTTGCTAGCTCTCACCTTCTCCCTCCTCGCCTTCGCGCAGGACGGAGATGACGATAGCTGTTTCGCCGATGACCCGGACCCAGTCCCCTCCGCTCCTCCCGCTCCCGCTCCATCTTCCTCCCCCCCGTCCCCTCCGTCAAACGGCACTTCAACAACCATATCCCCCGCCGCCGAAGCCGCTCTAATCGCCGCTCTAAAGACCATCGCACCCGCCACCGCCCTCGAGCCCTGCAAAGACGCCGCTCAAGCACCAGGCCAATGCAGCAGTGCGTCACAAGCCGCGGGGCCTATTCTGCGCTCGTTCCAAAAGTATACGATTGAGAGTGTGGCTGAGAAGGCGGCGGTTGTGAGCTTGATGGTGTTTGAGACTGCGGAGTTCAAGTATCAGCGGAATGTGTTTCCGGGACGGCCGGGGCAGGGGAGTATGTGTTTTTTCCCCCTAGCCTTTCTTTTGTTATGTTTTTTCTTTTTTCTTTTTGCAAAGTGTAATGAGGAAGTTGGGCTGACGAGATAAATGATAATTGATGTAGCGCGAAACATGCAAATGCCCGACTTCAACAAAAAATACGCGACCTCGATCGAGGAGCTCACACCCATCCTCACCCCGCTGAGCTACAACATCAACGCCACTCTAGACGCCTTAGTCAAGAACCCAGATTACGACTTTGGCTCCGCGGCTTGGTTTCTGCGGAATGAATGTGATGAGGGAACGCAGACGGCGCTGAAGAAGAGTGATGATGGAACCATGGATGCGGCGTGGGAGATGTATTTGCGGAAGTGTGTGAATATTGGGATTGAGGAAGGGGCGGAGATTCCGGAGGAGAGGAAGAAGTATTGGATTGCTGCGAAGGAGGCGTTGAAGGGATAGTTTGCTTGAATGTTAGAAGGGTGGTTGGTTTGATGTCTGGATAACTTTGCTGGTTTGGTGATTTCTTTCTTTCTTTTCTTTTTTTGGTTTATTTGCAGTGTGTTAGCACCAGGTGTGCATGTCTTGGAAGTTAGTAGGCTGGACCCCTAGGTGTATCTATCAATTAGTATTACTCTGCTTATGGCGCAATGGGGAGGCTTGCCTCACTAGGAGCTGAATCAATAGTCTCCGTTGTCGTGGTCTCAGACGTTTGCCCAACAGTTCGTAGATACATAGTACACTTCTCAACCGAGTATTACCTCTCAGAATATCCATCATGGCATCACTGGAAGACAATGTACGTATGAATAGCCTAGCAGTAAGGATCCGGTTGATCAGTCCCACCAGCCTGGGTAGCTCGGTGTTTTCCCGCTAAATTCATTCGAATATACGAGATCTCCCCAGAAAAATCCAAAAATACATACATATGATGAGAGATTGACAGTTATTCGGCCAAAGATGGTGTGGGAGAATCGTCTCCATCATCCTTATAAATTCCGCCAACAAATCTCACGTTCATGCACTTCAGACTGGCGTAGCATTTCCATCCTAAACTCGCGATTTCTGGCCACGGCACACTCATACCATTTTCCCGGCTCTGTTCGTCCTTCCAAATCAATTCCCAAATCGTTTCTGATTATAGAGAGTAAAGCTTTAGACTCATTCCATTCCGACGATTCCCTCATCGCCTTCTCTCTCTCTTCATCTCCAAACGACACCGGGCAAGGTAGGTCTGAGATGGAGCCCCAGAATTTTGCACTTGTGATACCAACAAGCGCTGCC
Source organism: Polytolypa hystricis UAMH7299 (assembly GCA_002573605.1). Classification (NCBI taxonomy): domain Eukaryota; kingdom Fungi; phylum Ascomycota; class Eurotiomycetes; order Onygenales; genus Polytolypa; species Polytolypa hystricis. Next base: position 38,025 of record PDNA01000071.1, on the reverse strand, counting down.
CGGAGGCTAATAATATCACCATCCCAGGGATATCCAGTTTGCTGAATTAGGTACTTCCGCATAGGATTATGTGGGATCCTGAGAACCTTGATATGTTCATTATTATGCATGCCGGTGGCTGCCATGAAGTATAGATTCGCTTCCTCCAACTGGAACGTGGTTTTTGCTTCAATCTGGCCCTCCGTGCTCATGCTATGGAAATCCTCTGGGAGTTTGGGAATCTGTAAACTTTGAGCGTGTGATGGGTCATGCTCACAGAACGCTGGATATCCTGCTTGCATAAACAGTGGAAAGATGACTGCATTCTACCCGTCAATGATGCTAGCAATCTCGGTTGATCCTGGAACAAGCAAAATGTTTGCTAAGCTTAAATCGGGGTGTCGAAGCGTTAGTGCACTAAGACCCGATTCTGAGGGGACCAACAAAGGTGCTAGGCGAAGAAACTCTGAGAGAAGTGAAGTATGCTCTCTGGGATGAACGTCATAGTCGGTTGGAAGAAGGAATGTTTTCCGGGGTTGGGGTTTCGCATGGTCTAGCAGGCAGGCCATTTCTCGACGGGCAGCAGATGTAAGACAGTCCTCAGGCGAGCGCCCTGTCATATGAATAACAGAAAGTCACAGCTAGCAATGGCAGATTTTGACCTACAAAGGAGAGAGCGCGTTGTCTAAAATAGTCGAGGATAAGAGTACAGCAAGTGCGAATGGGTTTATCCTTCCCCGTATGTTATCGCCAGGTGTGCATGTTTTGGAAGTTAGTGGGCTCTGTCCCTAGATATACAATCGAGTTATAAGAAGAAGCTAGGCGTTGGCTAGGCTGGAATTGGGTTAGCGATGAAGCCTAAACGGACCTCCTGCCAAGGGCTGCCAGCACTAAAGACCACATCATCTGGTATTCAACAACATCTATTAATATTGCTAAGGATAATAATATCCATCACATCACAAGGGATTTGGCGAACTCCCCCGGCTGGGAATATAGAAAAAGGGGAATTTTTCTTCTGAACTAGGCTTTTATCTCGTCTCCTTGCTGTCCCTAGCCAACGTTTTTATCGTTGCAGTCGCTTGGTTAGAATATACCAGGCTGTTAACATCGCCAGCATTAGCAGAATTGTCTGTGCGAAGAAAATCTGGACTTGTCTAGAGATTGGCGGCGCGGATCTCGCCGGTGCTTGGGAGTTGGATGAGTCGCTACTGGCCATTACCTGCTCCAATTGTTAGCCAAGAATCACTATAGCTGAAAGGAGTCCTGTTGCATTTGTCCATACCAGGATAAAATTTACTGCTAAGCATGCCAGGGTGACTCCAGCCAGCACCTTAACAGTCCTGATGTTATCAGCAGTGTCTTTTGTGCGCTGAAGGATGTTCTTGTTCATTTCCCTGGTGTTGTTGTTCATTTCCATGATGCTGTTATTCATTTCCATAACTGCAACCTTGTTTTTCAGGTCCAATGCCACCTTGAGCTAAAAATGGTGTTTTGGTTAGCACTGCCAAAATGCAACAGGGAATCATACAACAAACCCTGATGAGTGCCCCATCTACCCTCTTCATTAACATCTGCACGCTGGGCCCTGGCATCCTTTGATTTGACTTCGGCAGTCCCCAAGCTTATTAGTGACATCATCAAAGATGTGTTCCTCCACGTAGCGAGATTGATGAGGAATTTCGTTGATCTCCTCGAGGCCCTATATAGTTGCATGACTCGCGCGTAGTCTTGGTTCTATAGGGAGAATCTTGTCCCTGAGATTCTGCAACTTGATGAGAACATTATAACCTTCGATGCAGTCTGCAGCTTTGGTTGCATCAAGCTTATGGATGATATCCACCTGCTAACGGGTAAGTATGTAATGCTGTTAATGGATGCACAGATTGTAACTTACAGTCTTCTCAAGTTCCTTGCCCAGACTTCGAAGATACCACCGCCAGTTGCTACTATACGATAGAATGTGGATAATGCATGTTGTGATAGCTATTTGCTAGCTGGCAAAAAACTTTCCCAAATTCAGTAAGGGATCTCATCTCTTGCTTAGCGCTGGAATTTGAATCCGAGTGGAATAAGATTAGGAGGCTTCCCGACCCATCTGGCACGAGACGGTGAAATACGCCGGTGTGTTGTATTTCCCACGCATCTGGACGGCCGTCGGTCTGCTCGGGGTAACTGAGTAAATATTGCAAATCTAGCCAAGATGTTAGAGCTTCTATCTGAGTTAGATCCGCGCGTACTGACCGTAGGACCCGTCTGTTCTATATTTCACGAATATGGAGCTGAATCGGATCAACCTCACAAAGTCTAAAGTATATGAATCAGCTATAGCTGCGTATAGGTAAAATGTAACAAATAATAAGGAATCATATTAATGTTAATCCAGTTGTATTTATCTAAGGAAGGGAATGCTAGTAAAATAGATGAGGGTAGATTTGTGTGCCACGGATGTAGATAAATATTCAGCATCACACTCATACAAAACCTGATAATCGATACATGATAAGCTCTAAGCGATATATGCCAACACTATGGGTCTTGGGATGCAGAGTTTATCGAGTGCCTGGAATGACAATAAGGATGACTTTGAAGATGGCTACTGGGAAGAGTTCTATGGCGAATCGGCGAGGAAGAAGATATGATGAAGAATGATGAGTACTATTTTTAGTGAGCAGTATGAACATTTAAGTCGTTCCCAGTCTAGTTAGCAGTTCACTACATATGCACAATATCCGCGAACGCAAAAGCAATTATGAGTCATGTTGATTCATAGTCTCTAACTCTTTGTCAAGTGGGTCTTCTGATAGTAGCCACTTAATGCATATCAAAGCTGCTCTTCTGCTGTGGATTTCTTTGTAGTCCAACAATGCGGAAACATCATATAGCTATAAAGTCAACAGTGGTCCTCAAGATGTAGTCTCTCGTAGCATCTCAACCTCAACAAGTCTTCGAAGCGCAAGCAGCTGACCGGGGCGTATCTTTCACTTGTACTTCTTTTCAAGAAAAGACGCTCAAGAGGCCTACATTCCATGCTACTGCTGAACGAGACATCTAACCAGCTCGAGCAACATACCATGAGCTTTCAACCGTACCACCGCCCTGTCGGGTTACACAATATCTCAGCCAACCAGCTCGATCTACGCCCAGATTCCGAGATCGACCATGCCCTCCTCCATCCGAAGCCAGTCACAGACGAAAAGAACATATGGTTCTTCTGGCATACGGGCTACAAACACATGCACCCTTACACGAAACGCAATGTTCGCAGCTGGCATCGCCGATTCTCGCGCCAAGGGTGGACCATTCGTGTGCTCGACGGTCAACCAGACTCTCCCCTCAACATCTCCCACTTTCTCAAAGTTACCGATCCAACGCTCTTCCCCAAGGCTTTCACAGCCAATACCTTGAGCGGCACCTACGCGCTCCAGCATGCCTCTGACCTTGTACGGTTCCCGCTCCTCCTGAAATATGGTGGTGTCTACTCCGATGTCGGCATGATCCAGATCGGAGACCTCGACCGGCTCTGGCACCAAACCGTCGCGAACCCAGCTTCACCGTTCGAGGTTCTCTCGTATAACTGTGAAGGTGTCCAGACGCTCAGTTTGGCGAATTACTTTCTGGCCGCGCGTCGGAATAACCCATTCTTCGAGCGATGTCATCGACTGCTGCTGAAACTATGGCAAGGGAAATCGAGCACAGAGGGAATGTGCCACCATCCGTTAGTCAAGGGAGTCCCACTCATGACGCCCTCGATGACATTCGAGGAGCATGGGAAAACATTCAGCGCAGAAGAGGTCAGTGAGATGTTGACGGATTATATCATTCAGGGCCACGTAATATCGATGGTCATGGGTCTAGTTGATGAAGAAGGAGGCTGGAATGGACCAGAGTACGTGGCGAAGCACATTTATGGCATTGACTATATGGTTGGATCGCAATTGATCAACGAGATGACCGCATGGGATGGACGGCGGGCGTTCGAGCTGATGTCGCTGTCGTTACCGAAGGAGGGAGAGGAGGAGACCGCGGACCAGAAGCAGGCGAGAGAGATCGTGGAGGCGTGTTTGTCCAGGAGTTATGGGTTCAAGTTGGCCCATGGGCTGATCTTGAGGGTGTTTGGGGACACGCTGGGGTCATTGTGGAGGAAGCATGAGGGGTCTGATAATGTGCGCAATACCTATGCGCATTGGCTACGATACGGAGTGGTGCATTGGAGTCAGGATGAGCTGCCATCGCCCAAACCGTTCAAAGTGTTGGAGCCATATAAAATAGGGCCATTATTACAAGAGCGCTAGAGAGCCACGATCTAACGGATAGAGAAATGCAACTCTTTTAGGGTATTCTTGGTGTGCAACCTTCCAATGCTCTTTTTAGATTCCATTTGCGTCTTCTTATGCAGTTCTAGGTCTGAGATTGCACAAGCAGGTTGGAAGGTCTAGTAGCACCAAGCATCGAATGTTTGAGGCTCTCATCTTCAGCCTCTACCCTTAGAAGCTGCTGAATAGGGGTGGCGAAGCCAGGAGAAATATTTATGTTCTCATCGAAGTTGATATGCATATCCAGCATTTATCTATTTTATCTGTTGTATTAGGTGCATTTGGGGGGAGAGTGAGTAAAGGGAAGACAGAGTGGATGTACAATGTACATTACATACATACATACAACGGAAGAGAGATGAAGTGTCTTATATGCTGCTGGACTGAAACAGGGGATGCTAGACTAGACCAGGATGCCACCAGGCTACATGGACATGGCTTGTTGATGCAGTACCTATATAGGTACTGGAGTGAGAGTGTAGTTATGAAACACAGTTTTCACAGCCTAACTCGGGCAATTTGGAATGGATGGTGTAAGTCTAACTACTACCTGTCAGAGCTCATATATCACAGTTTATCAGCTCCAGCGAAAGTGCAACTACCAGTTTTACCATAGCATGCCGCAAAGCAGCAATGAAACTAGGTGTTTTCCGCAGTCTATTTATTCGCGATGACATTGTCTAAAGAAGTAAATTCCAAGATCCTGAATTTCGGAAACACTCGGCCATCCTTTTAGCACTAGATAGATAACATATCCTATATATGCATATCTTCAAAAAGAAAACCTTAATTCTTCTAGAGGGCCGAGGCTTTGATAATAAATAGTTCATTTATTATTCCTTGACAAAATAATCAGTCCTCGGAGACGTAACATATTATTATTTCCCCCTATTACATCTCTCATTCCCAGGGAACATGGATTCCATCTGTGAGGAACGGGCAATTATTCCCCTCACCTGGCAGAACAACTAAAGTTCGTAAAACTGTAGGCTAGGTCTGTCCCAGTTCTTGTTTCAGCTTGGAATATATATAGATATATTTATAAACCTAACAACTCCCCAAGTAGAAAGCACGCACGGTCCAATTTCAACGTCCGTGTTGATTGCAATAGATCTTTGTTCTTATCCCTGGAAAATGTAAAGCAGTGGCAGTGAAGGGAGTACGCAAATGATGCGATCACAAAAAGGTAATCATGGTCTTGCAGTGAGTGTTATATTTCCCCCAAATGAGGAAGAAAGAGCGAGAGGGAGGGAGAGGGGTGGGAGGGATGTTAAGGACATAAAAAGGTCCTTTTATGGTTTCCATTTGCTGATGGGAGAATCTACGCCCTCGCATTTATATTCATAGTTTTTCCGGTTCTCAGCAGATACGACTTCCAATTACCTTACCTACCCAGAACGAGCACCCAAGTAACATCTCTACGATGAAGACATCGATTATCTTAGCTGCGCTATCTGCGCTAACTCTCACAGCCGCCCAAATTACCGGGGAATTGGGCGATGCCGTCGAAGTGACTAACAACCCTCTCTTCGCAAACGTCTTTGCAGAATTCACGAAGGCTTCTGCTATCAGAGGGGCCATCACGCGGTATATAGCAGCTGATTGGCAAAGGAGTTGATTTCCGCCTGCAGCTTAGAGGCTTGCCTGCCGATGGTGGACCGTATGGTATGTTCGTTCTGGAAATGGATGACTTGCCGATAATATTGGTGATCTTTTTGCATGTATGCTGACAATAAAATTATGTCCGTAGCTTATCATCTCCGTGATAAACTGGTGCCGTCTGATGGGGATTGCGGTGGTACTGCTGCCACCTGGGCCCGTTTAAACGCGGACAACAGCCACCCTGCGACAGCGAAGCGCCAGAGACATGAGGTCTGGCAGGCAAGCATGGTAAAATCGACAACATCAAGGAGGTTGTCCAAAAGAGGTAAATCTTTATCTGTCGATTTTTCCTCGCAGTTGCGGCTTCTTCCAAACTGATGGCTCATGTTCTATAGTTTCCATGACCTATACACATCACTTAAGTATGGGAACGTTGCGTACTTTTGGCAATCGAAGTATTGTTATTCATTCTGGCGGTGGCTCACGCCTTGCTTGTGCCAACTTTACCCACGGTTGGGAACCAGCCGAATAAGTTTCCCGCGTGGAATCCGCTGGCAATGCGAGTGAAGAAGTAAACCGCAAGTCCGAGCGGGGTGCACCTAAGGGTTTCGTCGGCTGTGCGGTGCTTGTAATTGAATCGTGAAGAAATACGTTGTACTGTTAGAGGTTATGGCAAGTCGGATTGTACGGATATCCATCCTTTGCAATGTATACTTAGCTTCTATTATAATAGTACTCAACTTCATCTCCTCTTTTAAGGCGACTGTCTCAAGACTCAAAAAGACTATGAATAGCAATTGTCCTAGGCTTTTGGATTAATTGAGAGTGATAACCGTTGGTGGTGGTAGGTGCAAAAGCTCCCTTCTGGCTCCGCCACAACTACTAATATTCCGCTGGGCTGTGAGTAGAGCGGGGAGCGACCAAGGTGTGGGTCTTTCTCTTCCAGCACAGGAGAAATATTGCATCGTGAGGAAAATCCAGCCAAGGCTAAACGTAGCGTCATCCCAAGCGGTCCCGCAAGTATTGGTGTTGCTTGTCTGTCTGTGGCCACAGAGAATTAGCAAGCAATCATGATTCATGGGCGTAGCTTAGCCTGTTTAGCTGTGGTAATTTCTTAGGAACAATGTATCCGAGTATCCACACGCTCTGCGGCAGTTTCGCCTAAATTGCCCGCTGTCAGGCTAGATGGTCCCGGGACTTGTGGCTCCTTATCTTCATGGTGTCCTCACCATGTGGATCTGAATTTAATAAGCTAACGACGTAACATACCATCTAGCCTCGCGAATGTGGGCCTTTTGTAATTCGTATCGCGGACAGAGGGTGACGAAATGAGAAAAATCATGAAGACGGGAAGCCCCATAAGCATATATAAGGATATGCTTTCAAGCACTTGTCGATCAAACACAGCTTCTACAGGGATGTCCTATCATCGAGAGAACATAAGCCCGCACAGAATCAAGCAACAGGTTCTCTCACGGTGTGCCTGTTGATCTTTGTGCTCACTGCACCTAAACGGGCTAATGTGGAGCAGAAGGTTAGGTGTAGCATTACCAAGATACCCTGCGGTGTCTGCTATTTGGCACATAGTAAGACGTCAGATTCAGGGAAATAAAAGACATTGGCTATCGGACATAAGGAAGCAAGTATGATCCAGCCTCGCAACTCACTGCGGTTGTACTCTGTATTTTCGAGGTGCTTTGATCGTCCCCCCCCCGTTCTCTCGAATGTTGATGCTGGTTTGCGCGTGATGGAGGACCTGATCAGCATGATGGACAGCTGGGATGCAGAGATGCTCGTTTCAGGGTTCATAGTTTCCAGAAGACTGTCTACTTTGTCGTACAAAACTAAGGGAGAAGATGTTTCGTAGAGTAGAGAGAGAAGAGAAACATTAACAGACGTTGATATGATTAGTCAGCGACGAGTGTAGTTGCTACGACATAATCCTCCCCGCATTTCTTTTGTCTCCTTCTTCTTCCGCCGGCCACCACGCCGATGATGAAACAATAGTCAAGGAGCACTCCATTCTCTGGATAATGTCGCAGGGCCCATCTGGAAGAATTTTCCGTTCAGCCTACAATGCATGTGTGTGATTGTATCATGCGCCGACTCTAAGAGCTGATTGATCATGCTATCTGCCGCCTGTTCAGCCCTCTCTCATTCCTTCATTGGAGAGCATCGTTGCATCATTACTCCTGAGCCTCCTGGGTTATAAAATCAGGGTTTCGTTTATGCCTCCCTCTGGCACATTCAGCCGTGTGGGGAAGACCCATGTTTCACGGAATTATGTTCTTCAGTCTTGAATTACCCGCCGGCAAAATCTGGAGGGCTGACCCAAAATATATAAGTAAAGCTGGGGTAAATGCCCTCTCCTCCATGATCGACAGATCCACTGCCATCTTCAACTTAGAATTCCGTGGGGAATGCCCACCAGTCCGGTTTCTTCGGGCCTTCTGAGCCGAATCGTGAACATGCCGAATCGTCATGCCCTTTTTGCCTCGCTGAATTGCAAGAAACGACCATGTTTCTCGATGTGTTTCGTTCTTTCTTATGCCATACGCGCCCAATATCCGAGCTGGCTCCCCCCAGCGCGCGTGTGCTCATCCTGAAACAAAGTCACGCCATCAACGGAGATTGTACGGAGCACTCCTTCATCTTGGGTGACAAAGTTACCGGCATCCATAGAATTCGATGGGACTTTCTATCCCGAGTGATCTCCAACCCTGTTCCTTGCGCTAACACGGACATCCATCCGGGAGAACTGGATGTCGATCAGCACGACTTAATTTCAGGCCGTCATTCAACCTCATCCGGGGATTGTGGAGAGACCATCGCATCCATCATGGGACATGGAGGCATTTATCCAGAGCCCTCGTCCTCCCGACCCCGAAGGAGAGGTATAAATGGGTCGTGAGATCCTCCTCCCGTTGTGAAGGAGTTCTATCGGGACATCGATATCGATCAGCCACCAACATAATCCAAGTCCATTTGATACTGCCCATCATGGTTGCCATCCTTTCTACCCTCCTTCTTGCCGCGTCCGTGGTCTCAGGAGTTGTTGCCGCTCCTTCTGAGTACAAAGGAATGCTAGGCCTTTATCAAGATCTTGCCAAGCGCGACAGTGGTGATATCAGCAAGCGCCAGCAGGTCGAGCCCGGCCAGGGTACCCACGACGGATTCTTCTATTCTTACTGGACTGATGGTGGCGGGTCTGTGACCTTCACCAACGGCCCTGGTGGCCAATACAGCGTCAACTGGCAGAACACTGGAAACTTTGTTGGCGGAAAGGGATGGAACCCCGGTGCCTCCAGGTAAGCGGGCGGTGTTCGAACATTCCTATCTCAGACGCAGTTTTTTTTATTTTGTTACTAACAAGCTATACTCCCACTCAGGTCCATCTCCTACAGCGCTACCTGGAACCCGTCGGGCAACAGCTATCTTGCCGTATATGGCTGGACCCAGAACCCACTGATCGAGTACTACGTGGTTGAGAGCTTCAGCACATATAACCCGTCGACTGGTGCGCAGAAGCTTGGTGAGATCCAAAGCGACGGCGGCACGTACGAGATCTACAAGACCACGCGTTACAACCAGCCCTCGATCGAAGGTACTGCTACCTTTGACCAGTTCTGGTCCATTCGCACCCAGCACCGGACTAGCGGAACCGTCACTATCCAGAACCACTTCAACGCTTGGGCCCAGGCTGGTCTGCAACTCGGTAACCACAACTACCAGATTGTCGCTACTGAGGGCTACCAGAGCAGCGGCTCGGCCTCTGTTACCGTCCAGGGCCCGTGAAGCGCTCACCTCTGAGCAGTAAAAAACCACCCTGGCAGGTTTTCACAGTGGTTTCTACTCCCAACGTGTGACAACATTTCTTGAGGTGGGGGGGGGATTTGGGAGGCGGAGGGGGGAGAATCTCACAGCTATTTTTTCACGGATCTCCTTTTTTGTTTCCTAGTGTAACTTGGCTGTCGTGGATTCTTTTCCCTTTTGAGAATGATGCAAATCGTTTTTTTGTATATATTCTACCGTTTCTCAAATCCTTGGGGTCTTTGACACTAGTCTCTAGGTTTTCCTTTTTCCTTCTTTTTACATTGGTTTTTATTTTTTTATTTTTTTATCGGAAATGAATATATGTTTGCCATGGCCTAAAAAGAAATTTGCGTTTCTCGAATATTCCACACTTGAGTAAAGTTACTTCAAAAAATGGCCGGGCGGGGTTTGTATAAGTAGAAGATGGGCGCCTTGATAGAAGTTGAGCCGAGTGGGAAATGTAGATCCTGTGTACTGTACCTCTACGGAGTATACTCCGTAGTCTGTACTGTGGTTACCCCTGGTGAATTTGTTAGTACAGCGCCACTTGCGGGGGGGTCGAATTTGAATTCCATGCACTTTTCTCCTAATTGCAATTAATTAGTAGGTAGAGCTACATTTCTTTGTATAGAGATTTATATTAATATTTGGTATATTGACTATTAGCACTAATTACAGCCTGACAGCAGTCTGGCATTGACTGAATCAAATCTATAAGAATCCTCTCATCCACAGCCTCCCATGCTTGGTTTACCAACCCCTGGAGCATATCATATGTAGGATTCTCTTGCCCATTAGAATACTCTTGAATCCAGTTCTTCATGATATTCTATACAGTCTTAATAGGATTCAGATCAGGGGAATATGGAGGCCACTGTATAGGTCTGATGCCTTGCCCATGAAGCTCATTAATAGCTGCATTTGCTGAATGCCCTGGAGCTCTATCCTGCATCAGCTGTAGCTGAGGATTCAGTCTAATCATTCCATCTATAAGGGGAATAATTTGCTGAGAATAGGATTCTCCATTTATAGTCCCCCATTCTTTCTCCCAAAATAGAGAAGGACCCTTTTTATCACCATATATAGACCCCCAGAACATCCAACCCTGTTTTCACTGAATCTGGGGGACTATACAGTCAGGGAGGAACTGTTCCCCAGGTCTGTGTGTTACCCATAACTTTCTATGCTTTTCACCAGATATCCAGGTCTCATCAGTCTGAAGAATAAGACACTATTGCTCAACAGTCCAGTCTACATGCTCTGTAGCCCAGGCAATATGTAGTTGATGAGTTTGCTTGGATATGGGAGGTTTTTGTAGGGCTATACAGCAGGTAAGGCCTCTTTGTTTCAAGGCACAGTTGAGAGCTTGTGGTGAGATATATAGTTCAAGGATAACTACTACTCTTTTATATAGTAGTCTCTGGTTCTCAGTAGAAGCAGTAATGAACTCAATAATCTCATCTAGTTGAGATTCTGACAGTGGTGACAGCCAGCCTCTGCACTTTTTAGAGGTGGCTTTCTCAGTCTGGCAGGTATATTGAACAGCTTGATAAGTATGATCAAGAAAGTTAACTATCTCTTGGTAGGTGCTGCCAAATTTGTGAAGAAGAAGAATATCATGGCACTCATCCTGGGTAAGGCATGGATTGTAGGGGTCCTCTTCTGGAGGTTGAGGAGTAGTAGGGTGTTCAATTAATGAATTTTCTATAATCTGTATAGAGAATTGTATGAGAACTATAGGAATTTGATGAATTAACAGGGGAAGAATAAGAATTCGAAGGACTTACTTCTTGGTAGGTAAAGAAAAAGATACATAGAATTCAAATTTCAGACCCCTGTCAGGTGAACCCTACTAATGAAATTTCCGGGTCTGACCACAGTATAAGATGGAGGTTGCAGCCAGTCAGAGCGGTCCCTTTCAAAATTCTATTTTAAGCTACTTTCCTGGCATGTGACCTGGAACCTGTAGGTCCTGCCTTCGCTATCAACCAACGCCGCTTTCTCCGTAGAATCTTGACTGTACATACATCCAATACCAAGATGGAATGAAACGCGATAGGAACCTATCAATAAGAAAACCTCAGAGAGTAAAGGGTGGCACCGTCGATTATACATAGATTGAGAGAGGGAGGGAGGGAGGGAGGGAGGGAGGGAGAGACAGCCACTTTCCGCAGCTATGCAGACGGTGATCGAGATAGATTGCTATGATACATCATGTTTTTACAATTCCCATGGGTTCTCAGGTCCCTTTGACAAAAAGGTTTACCTCTGACCTCCTATTTGTCCTGGCCAACCTCCGAGAAATCAGTGCAATGCCTTAGTATATATTCTATCCCTCCGAAACTGGCTCTATATTGCCCTGAGGAGCTTAATTAGGATCATGAACCCTTGCCGCCCTTCTTAGCCAGCTTAGAAGTAGTTAGGATCTCCCTGAGATCCAAATATTTCTCCTTTAAGAAGCAAAAGGAGGGTACGCTTTTTCAATGAAACTAGGGGACATAATATTGAAAAAGCGTGGTCCTGGATGCTAGGGGATAGATCGGTAGTATGGGAGGCGGAAGGATTAAGGCTGGACGTATTTCTCCCGGGAGAGAACGTCGTATTTATTAGGCGTACTCGACCGTCACTTTTGTCGTGCGAGTAATATTCCCACTGGTATTGGGGATTCTATGATTCTCATGGTACAACCACTCAGTCGACTCGGAGGAATGATGTAAGTTTCTGAGTGGAACTTGATCTCCACTGAGCTTGTCGGAGTTAGTGCCCATCGACCCAGACTCTCCACCTGCAAGAGCCAAGTGGATTTTGGTGTTGTGACCGAGATTGTTAATATTATTACTTCGGTTGGTCCAGTTGGCTCCAACGTTTGCCGATGCTGATCCTCCGGTTCCTCCATTCATGGTGCTCTTTATCTTGCCTCGGATGCCTGTGGCGCGTAGGATTCGGGGGATGCAAGGGACGCAAACGATGAAGAAGCCGCAGGTTAATTCGGTCATTGCCCAGAATGCCAATGGACCAACGTTGTAAGTGGCATCCTCCAGAGTACCGTAGGCGATTGTCACAGTAAATCGGAATATTGCTGCGACGCAAGCGCTATTCATTATAAAGTTAGGACATTTTTGCGCTTTTCTCAAAAAACATTTATCTGAATGGATTCGGCCAACTTACAGTGCTCCCAGACCGCAGATTCCAGAGACGCCGAGTCTTTTTTGCCATGGCATGTGCAAGGACCAAATAAGGTGTTGGGGTAACAAGAAAATGGCCAAGTCGCAAACTACATGGAGCGTTGCCGAAAAGATCGTTAACGGTACAATGCTCCAACAAGCGCCGGGAGTCTGGAGAGTGATATCCCAAATGGCGCTGTGGGGTTTGCACTGTAAATTCAAGGCAATAACAATAGCGATGCTTCCTGTAACCTGAAGGAAAATAACCGCCATACATCCCCACCAGAACCAACTCTTCAGGTGCATACCCTTGGGAACAAACACTCGGCACCACTCAAGGAGAATGGCCACTTTTAGGCATGGCATGAGAATGGAATAGCAAACCGAAAATATGAACACATCCTAATCGTACTCAGGTCAGCAACCAGAGCTGGGTGGGGGGGGTGTATAGAGCCAGAGGGACAGGATTACTTACATAGAGTGTCGGTATCAGGTCACGCATATAGACGTTCCACTGATGGACGAAATACCCAGGCGTCACTCGAAGGGAAAGGGTAGCGTATGCGCACCCTGCGAAGTTTCCCTAGTTGTGGGGTAATGATTAGTTGTTAGAAAGGGGTGAAATGGACGAAAGATGCGCACGAACATATGCAATCAGAACCAACACTATGCCACGAAAACTAGTAAGCGTATTGTTTCTATCTAGCTGAAGAGAAAGACATACCTTCTTCAATTTGGAACTTTTTTAACAGATATATTCTTCCATATGCACGTATGAGCACGCACAACGTGGACACCACACAGCATGCTGTTAACACCCCCAGGGCCAGCGCGTTCTGATTGGGTGGGTTTTCAAAGTTGGGAATCACCCCTTCTGGAGGCTCCAGCGCCGGAAGGTCGAGAAAGGACGACATGGCGGGCTGGCGAGATACAAACGACTCGGGGACTGTCACGCCCAAAAACACGGGTAATTGTCGAGGTAGAAACTGCCCGAGTTCATCGCTGGGAAGTTAACTGTCTTTTAAATTGATGGATCTCTCAGACGTTCTCATGGATTCATTTTGATCTTCCCATCCTTCAAGTTTCGGGCTGAAGCATCCTTGTTTTGACCCGTATAATTCCTTTGTTAAGTAGCAATTGACCCCTGTTATGGAAGAAAACTCCCCATGGCTACTTTATTTACTAACCCTGGCAACATATGCTTTGCTTACCATGTCTGTCTCTGTGCATGGCATGAGAACTGACACTTGTCCAAGGAGAGAAGGAATCTAGAGGCTCACACGGCTCGGGAGTCCAGCCCCAGTTTCACTAGCCGTGGACTAACGGGAGAACCCCCGGCGCTTGTCTTCACTTGCCTTCTGGCCCGTCTACCCAGCTTGTATACTTGCATACGATTGGCCTAGTCCCCACGCTAGACAGTGCGACCGTTAGACGCGATCAAGGAATCTACAGGGAACGAGAATGTCACGGCTCGGCTCCGTACCAGGAACCAGACAACTAGCAAGCATGCGTCCAGGATTTCAAATAGGAGGAGCTAAATTAAAAGCTGTCTGTGAGCGACAATCATGCCCCTCTGGTCTGGAGCCTTTCCCTCGTCGGCGAGTTTTATTTGGGATAAGCATCATATCAAAATTCTGAAAGAAAGAAGAGGGTTTCTACCTGCGTCCCTACTGTTGGAAAAACGACCACAAGGAGGAGAGGGGAATATTTGATGGCCGGCACATACAACAATTATGCGCTATTTTCCGATTGGAGGATGATGACAAGGAAAGAGCAATTGTAAAGGCCACCCCTGAGCTAGACCCGAAATTTAGATTGACACATTCAGATGTCAAGAAAAGGAAAAGCATCATTCAGTTCCTTGTTCAACGGTTGACAGGTGATAGGTATCTGCCTACCTGTCCCTTGATGACCTTGAAAGTCAACACCCCGGGTTAGTATATGTCTCGTCTTGATCCGGAACTATGGGTGAGATTCGTGTAGGGATAACCTTGAATGAGGGAGACACGTACGATGACAACAGCGTTGTCAGGAAGAAGCCCTGGGGGTATTTTACAACTTGACTTTTCTCATCTAAAATGTGCTTGGTTTAATCATGATGCATTAGAGTGGAGGATAGTCTTCTTGCCAAGGTTAGCTAGTCATTGACCGGAGGCGGGTACAAGTGCCGCGCCTATCTTGACTCTTGAGAGTGGGGAACAGGCACTTGGCCCTGGTGGCCTCATGAAGAGGGGTAGAGAGACAAGTAAGTATAAAGAGCACCTTTGTGGTATCCCAAGTGGGATGTTACCCAGTTCAACCTTATCATTATCTCCTTTCTTGAATGTGAACATACCGTTATTCAGAATACCTATATAAACAGCAAAAATGGCTCCTGTCTCCGCCCAAGATTCGGCCATCATCCATCACAAGAAGGCTCAATACTGCCGCCTCTCAGATTGTGGCCAGTGGGACGAGCTTGCACCGATCTTCCTGGACAGCTGCAAATTCATCTTCACCGACCCGCAGGACAACATCGTTGACGAAGGCGGAATCTACTATGACTTCCCCACGAAAGACAAGTTCTTCGGTTTCCTTAAAAGCTCAATGAGCCTTCTGCAAACGATCCATATAGTCGGACCTGCCGAGCTTGAACAGACTGCGCCCGACGAGATTAAGGCAGTGTGGCCTCTCACATATCAAACCGCGACAAAGGGACCAGCTGGAGGCTTTCATGGTACTGGCGGAGGACACTACTTCGAGACCTGGAAGAAGGTGGGGGATGATTGGTTCATTGGCGATTTGAAGATGAAGAGGATTTTCTGGAAGACAGTGATTTACCCTGAATAAATCATAAACCAACCATTCGCCAATCGTTTGGTTAGGCCCCGATGTGCAACATGTATCTCTCGTGGTCTGAGCTGTGGTGGAGGTTAGATTGGTCGAGGGAGGTTGGGATAGACAACGTCATATCTATAGACGCAGGTTAACGTTTTTCCCCGTCCTTTCAGTTCGTATCGCAACCTGTCACTTCGTCTGGGAAGTCCCATTGTGTATATAGGCCCCTGCTAGTATAGCGAATAGCAACTAGTCTAAACCCTTACCAGAGATACTAATAGTGATTAGTACAGTATCTAGGTAGTTCACCACTGTCACGGGATGTAACGGGTTGTTGCACTGCCGTAAGCAGGGGTATGGAATGCGAAGCCACTTCTTGTCAATAATAGAAGGGGGCGATGGGAGACGCGACTCTTGCTTCGTGAAGAAATGACAACTCCCTCCTCCCCCCTTTCTCGAATCCCCACATGTTTTTCCCCAGCGGGGTTCCAAAAAAAAAAAAAAAAAAAAGTCAGCGAGCCCTAGTCTAAAAAAGGCATCTTTCCATTCATTCTACAGAAGAACAAAGATTATGTATTACACTCCAGCCTGAGCAAAGCATACTTATTCTAGATGTCGAGGTGCAAATCTGCCGAAAAAACTGTAGATCAGGAGTTTGGCTGGATATCTAACGGATGTGTGTCAAGTTGACATAGTACAAACTCCTGAGACTACAGATCTACATCGCGCGAATAGAAAGTACGCTACATTTCCCCCAAACTTAGTGGATGTTCATAGGTACCGTTGACTTCAATTTTGCACATTTCTCCATAAATCAGGAGGTGTTTCTCCATCAGTTCTGTTGTATGTAGGTTCTCGCACGTGGCACCTCTGGGGAAGGGACAAAACCAGGAAGCTAGAGGTTGGGGAAATCTTCGCTAGTTACTACTACATCAATAGTCTGTAAGTTGGGGGTGCGACCACTCAGAGTGGCTGTTTTTCATCGCTGTTTCAAGCCCACATGTCATCCATGTAGCCCTCAGCACTCTGCCACTTTACAAGATCCCAGGCTATTAAATCTCAATTCTTTTTGCAAATTTCATCCAACTATGACCGCCACAATGGGATGCTTACAAGCTACTAATGCTCATCCTTGTTTCAGGATGCACATGATCCTGGGACTCTCTTTCCATCTGCTCTTGCTGATGCATAAATTGAATGGTTTCCACTCATTTCAAGCACTTCCCTTTCTCAAACCCTCACAGTCAGTGCTTTATTCAATCTCTGCGGATCTGCACCGCTGCCAACTGCCCCCTGGTGTCCACAACATCCAGAAAGCCTGCATCAATTCCCAGCCAATGTCAGTCCCGCCCATCCACCAGCAGGACGACTAGCATCCGCGAAGGAGCAGCGAAAGCCCATCACTTAGGGGGGTACCTCCTTTGCCTGTTGCCCGCGAGGGTGAACTGGCTCGACGGCGGCTTTTTCCCCCTTTGTCGTCGTCCTTGTTAGGATGATAGGCAATATTTTTCTCCACATCTGTAGCCTTCGGTCTCTGCTTTTCCTCCGCTATACAACGGGCCCTCCGCTCTGCGGACTCCTCCCCAGGATCTCGCGACGTAAATTTCTGTTCACCAACTTGAAGAGGATGTGGATCACTGTATTCATGTCTAGTCGAGACATGACCCGGCCTATGTTGTTGTCGTGGATACTTTGGGCCAGGTCTATCAGCTGGCGATGGTGAAGGTACCGACCCAAAGAATCGGGAGCTAGGGTCTTCGCCTGGAGAGCTATCCCGACGCGCGTGCTGGCCCCATTCGCCTGTAGGAGTACCTGCAGATCTGCTTCCCACACCCCACTTGAGTTTATCATACAGATATTGCCCTCCCCGTGACTTTTCCTGCGGCCCAGGCAAATCATGTTTCTGGGATGGTTTCCGGGGGGCACACCCATCTTGCGGTCGTTTGCCTGTGCCAGAATCAGTACTATCATCATTGTCATCATCTTCGCCCTCTTCACCACCGCTATCATCAACGATCTGCACTTGTATTTCCTTCCCATTGATTATAACATACGGGTCAGGGCCCACGTCGTGAATCTGCTGTGACAGAAATTGTAGTACTGCCCCGTACGCTTTTTCGGAGGGCCACAGGTGCAACTGCAGTGGCGCAGAATCGGACATTTCCGTTCTACCAGCGGGGGTCATTCGGTAGAATTCGTCCCTTGGTGATGAACGTTTAGTCATAGGAGTCTTTGGATCCTGCATTTGCGGGATATCATTGGGGTCGCCAGTAACCCACTCGTCAATGGGAAAAGGGTTTTTAAATTTGAAACTGTCGTCCGCCTGAGTGCAGTGCAAGAGGTAATAAAGACATTGGCGGACAGAAGGAGAGTTCGAGTTCTTATCATGCTGTGCTGGTATCGGCTTCGTGATGCATAACACCGGTTCCGAGCCCATGCGTTCTTGCATTATGAATATAGTATAATTGTACGTCGTGAGAAAACCATATCGTATTTCAAATTGATGCATATAGGCGGCAACCTGGCCTAGAAAAACAACTTAGCTCAACGAAGGTCACTGGTGGAGAGAGAGAAAAAAAAAGGGTCCCCTGGGGGGGTTTGAAACACACCTAGGGCTGACGCTCAGGACTTTTAGGAGCAAGTTTTTGCAGCGCCGTAAAGTCCTGGGCAGGGCAAGCGACTCCAACAAAGTCTGGAATGTACCCCCTATTATTCGCTTCTTTATTTTCTTGACAGACCTTGTAGTCGCCAAAACGCGTTCTGATGCGCTGCTGAAACGCGACTGCGGTGGAGGGCTACAATGCGTTCTGCGAAAATCGACCGCAAACAGTTTGTTCGTCGCCGCAAAGGTAATGTTCGCCCTTTAGACGATACGGATTTTCCGACACACACGCCACGCTGGCGTCCAAAGGGTCGCGGCACAGGTGGTGTTCAGCGGTAAATTTTTTAACGTCCTCACTGATGTTCTAGTCCACCAGCGTTCGGGCATAGTGGGAGTCATGCAGAGCCGAACTGGTTGTTCGATAGGGAGGACGAGTAAGAAGCTGGGGAAGCGGCTCGCGGAGGATTTCGTAGGTGGTATGAAGCTTGGTCGTCATATCCTGGTACCGCTGCATACTGAACATGGTGGGAGTGGTAACTAGAAGGCCCTAGCAACTAATGATTGACCCTTTTGACTTAGTGGTAGTACTCTCGACGAAGGCGTAGTTTCGACAAAAGAGTAAAATACCCCAAACTAGATGAAATATGAATAGTGGCCAAGGCCGTCTTTATAGTGCATAAGGGTGCTCGGGAGTGATGCCTCCCCCTCCTGCCAGATAGTGGTAATCTCCAGGGTGCGTCAACAGCCTGTCCACCTCCCACCCCCCTTCCCCAAGGCCCGATTGTTCTGCCGGACGCGTAGCGGTTGAATGGGATGCTGAGAGGCCCAGGTGTCTCATCCTCGGTGAATCAAAAATAGAAAAGAAAAGAAAAAAAAAACAACACGTCACAGGAATAATCCATGTCCAATTCCAGACTTGTCACTATTGATGAACCAAAAATAACATTGCCGCGGCGGCTAGCCTGCTGCAGGTGAATAGTTTGGACACCGCAGATGCAGGGGCATTGTCTGAGCTCAAATGCCGCAAACCTTGAGGGGCTGATTCGTTTGGTGCGGTCGACATTCTGGATGGTGGAGGTCTGTCGAGGAAGATGGGTCGATCGAGCGTCATTAAGTGCGGAAATGAGGAGGGACTACTTAGTACTTAGCGAGTACGGTATTCATAGTGCCTTGTAAAAAGTTTGAAGACATGCTAGAAGACCAAGCGTTTTTTGAACATGTCAAATCCACCCTCCCTCCCCCAATAACAATCCATCACCAAACCTATAAGCTCAAATATTGGGCGCAATAAGAAGCTTAGTCTACTACAAGGGCTTTTATCCTAAGAAGTAGGGTGAGTGGAACAGTCCAGAGGGTCACGTGATGCACGCCCGGTCCACCCTATAAGTTCTTTATTTTTAGACTACTTTAGTGCCTAAGTAAAACAACAACAACAGCGTGTATACTACTATGTAGTTACCATCGTCATTAAGTCTTCCATTTTCCCCCAGGTTACTGTAGCCTAGCTTCCCATTCTCCTCCAACCCATCCATACTGCTCAGCACTTCAAGCTCTTCTGCACCTACTATCATGGGTCAAATCGAGTTTACAGTAACTGGATAGGTGAATTGTGGGACGGCTTCGAGCTCTGCTGCCGTGACGGAGCCGAATGGCGGATTGGTAAGAAGATAAGCGAAAAGTCCCGTCTAGCTCCCGCACAGTTCAGCAGCACAGGGAACGGCAAGGCCGAGGCTCAGGCAGTCTACCACTGTGAGCAAATCATCCGGGGCAAGCCGACTGGGACGAAGGCTGTTGCCAAAGTTCGAATGCAGTAAGTCATGAATAAGCGGATAGAGTGATTGAACTTGGGACACACACTCAGCTGACATTGGGGCAGGGTGCCCCCCGACTACCCCCTTAGCCTTAGCTCTGTGGCCCGCGCGAAGATTGCGGAGGAAGAGCCAGCGGGCTGGTCACGCCTTGAGCTTCAATCCCTGAGGTACTTCAATGAAAAGAAGTGCAAGGTGGTCCCTCGACTGCTAAATGTAGTGAGGTCATGGCAAGACGGGCGAGATATGCCCGTGCCGAATGGCTACTTGGTCTTTCTGGTGATAGAGGAAGTTCCCGGCATGTCGCTAATCGATTTCTGGGAGTACGATCGACCAAAACGCGACAAGATTAGAGCCGCGTTTCGCAGGAGTTTGACGTAAGTCCGCCGACATATGTATCTAGCACTCTACTCAAATATCGAAATAGTACTAAATATGATTGGAATCATATAGAGAGCAGCTCAACCTGCATGCGCACCCTAGCGACTGCAAGCTCGACAATCTGGTCTATGACGAGAGGACTGATAAATGGTATGTTACGAAACAGCCCTTCCTTCCTTGTGCGGTGCTCTGATGATAGTGGTTCTTTTCATAGCTACTTTGTTGATTTTGAAAGTATCCGGGTGAAGGAGGAGAAGCCACCCCTGAAGTTTGCAGACTATCATTATTTCCTCTGGGGTTTGGCATACACAGATTATTGTGATGATTATTTTTAGGAGCTTGGTGTACATTGCATCGACTCTCAGTTGATATCATAATTTTGAGACTATGACTACTATTCACTGTTTTCCCTTTAACCTTCTTGTCCTTTTGTTTTATTGCTCCCTTCTCGCCCTGTAAGACGTATGGAGGCATATCACCCAGGGCAAACAAAGGGTCAACTTCTCCAGTAATGGATGCAGCGTCTCTGATCGTTTTGGATTGAGACAAAACCATCTGTTTTTCTCCTTTTAAACCATCTCTGCCTTCTATAGCATATAATACCCAAGGGCGAGGGCCTCTGCTGGCTGGCGCCATCACCAGCGTGTTCCATTCCGCTCCGCCCTTACGGGCACAAATTGCAGTGTGTAAACGCTAATCAATTCCTTAAGCACGTTGATTCCATGGACAATGAGTGAGCTGAGATTGACATCGTGCAGAGGAAACCCTATTAGGCAAACCCCCATGATACGGTATACCTAGGTACATACATAGTAGCAGTAATTATTTGTGCTGATAAGTCGATGCATACAAAGCCCTTTGGAATGTGGTAGATACCATGTATTTTCATGTGTTGTGCCAAGGGAGAATTGGATTTGGGAAAACATGGTATTGACACCCCGTTCCATGTCGTGGGAGCTAGATAGCAGGCTTGGATCGCGGTGGAAAGTAAATACATACTTCAATCGTCTTGAAGAACTGACCGGGGGGTGCTGCTACCAACATCTCGCGCTATCATGGATTAATAAAACGGACTTCATATCTTCATGCACGTGTATCCCCCCCCCCCCGGATATGAAGGGTTTAAACAAAGAGAGAGAGAAGGCTGGGGATGAAATTTCAATTGCAGTTTGGTCCAAGCAAGAAAAAAATGCCACGTTTCTGCAGGATTAGAGAGGGAGCATGACATAGGGTGGGGTCCCCGCATGCAATAATGAGATTCCCGCCACACCGCAAGTAAGATGCGAGTTTCAGCAACCGAGCTGAGCATACGGAGTAGTTAGATGGAGCTGCTTTGTACGCATGATTTGATGGAATTCTCGGATGTGGGTTACGTTAGTATGGATGCTACATACATGCGAACACATGCATAAAGCCATCGACAAGCAAGAAAGCAAGCAAGACAGCAGATAGATCAATCGTCATCCCGCATAGTTCCAGCATCTGCGTAACCGCATTGGCATGGTGGCAAGTTGCAACCCATCACGCGAGGGACCCGCTTGGGATCTGGAATATTTGCAGACTGCGGGGGATGGCATTATTGCCCGAGCTTGCACTGTTGTATGAATTTCCCAAGGCTAAACAGGTCAGCAAGGTGAGCTTCTGTGGGTATTTTTCTTCCACGAAGGTTTCAGAAACAAGGTTGATGCTTGCGCAGATGATGCCCACTGTGGGGTCTAAAATCGGTGGGTTCTGTTTGGCTGGCTCTATAGAGGGCAGAGTAGAGTAGAGGCAAAGCAAACAGCTTGTACATTACATACATACATATGTTCCTGGTGTGATAAGATGGACCCTGCCGGGGATGGATTCTAGGTGCTAGGCATGGCCTTGGGAATTGGGGATTACCACCCCTGTAAAACAGCCTGGCGGAGACAAAAGGAAAGGAAAAGAAAGGAAAAGAAGAGAAAAAGAAAAGAACAGAAAAAGCAAAAAGAAAATAAGAAAAATAAAGCTCGAGACACGCGGCGGAATCAAGTCCACAGCATGAACTCAATCCCACCAGCTCCTCGTATGGGAGCAGCAGGAGCAATTCCCCAATTGAGAAGTAGAGAGCTGTCTCTCTCTCTCTCTCTCTCTCTCTCTCTCCCTCTCTCTGTGGACTACAGCTGCTGCGGAGGACAGACAGACAGACAGACATCACACATCACATCATGCATGCAGACTCCCTTCCCTTCAGCTGGAGGATTAGCCAGTCAGGTCAGTGAGCAAAAAGCAACGGTGGTGCATATGCAGACGGCCATCTTGGGACGGACATGGCGAAGGCTTGAAGGGGTGATCTCATGCATTTTTTTATGGGCATTCTGATCTGATCATCCTCTGCTACTTTTATACCTTTATAACTACATCCGCAGTTGTTGTTGGTATCAATAATATTTTTACTCAGAATACATAGCGTTGGAGCCCCCCAAGAGTCTAGACCTCCTGGAGAAAAGAATCATCCCTGCTGCTTTCACTTGCTCTCTCTCTCTCTCGCTCCCATCTCTCCCAACTCACTCCTCTCGATCTCTCCCCCTGCTCATATCCCCCCAGCTAGCTGCTCTGCCACGGAGACTAAAATCTGCAGAGCTGTGCCGCTGAAAAATTATTCGCTTCTTGTTGCTGCGCTTGCGTGACCACGGACAACGGTTGGGCCCTTTTTTGTGTGCGTGCCGGCGCTATCTCCAGAAACCCACACAGACGCTCAGACGACTACGGCTCACCTTCTAACGGCTGGTGACCACCGCAGCAGGCTCTCGACGCACGCTCTCTTGTCTCTCTATTGCTAGACGCCCTACTCGTCTAACTGTTCCCGTCCTCCATCTACCGATCTTCAATTCCGGCTGCTCAATTGACGCTATCCAGCTGCGATCGTCGTTGTCTTGCTCCAGCAGTCTGGGAACACCGCCCTAGTTCCATCCCCCCCCCCACATTCCGCCTCTCTCTTATTTTTTTATTCTTTTTATTCTTTTTATTCTTTTTTGTTTTTTCTTTTATAATTCTCCGTGCATCTGTGTGCAGCCTGCCAGCCAGCCACAAGTACAACCACGCGAGACTTAAGGTGCAGAACACACGTTTCTTTCTTTTCTTTTCTTGCCGCCGTCTTGCAAGCCACGCCGTCCACACCGACGCCCTTACCGCCAGGAACAACGTGACCGGAAGCTCCTGCGCCCAGGGGTTCTCAATCCTCCTTCTCGAAATCCCCCCGAGTCCTACCCGCTTTCGCTACATCCTAGATCCTTGCCCCGCCCTGCGGCTGGTCATAGAATCGGCGCGTCAACGTGGCCTGCGCATGTACACTGGCCCCTCCTACAACCTCGACTAAGCAGCTCTCTCGCATGAGGCTGTGTGTGAGCCCAGCTCGTCTGTCCCTTCCTCCAAAGTACATATTTCGCTGTTCCTGAAATACGGCCGTTTGTGGCAGACTTAACGGTGGTACATGCGTTAAGAGGACCGCATCGAGAAAGAAAAGTGAAATACTAGATACCACCATCTCGCAAGCGCGACTTCTTTTTTCTCTCTCCACTACGGAGTACTTTACTTTATTTTCTTACTTCGCGCAAGTCAACCTTCGCGACCTGTGCGCTCGCTCAACGGAATTTTACCCGGGTTTGTTCCGTCGTTGCATTCGGTGCCCAACTTTATCAAGGAACGGGGAAAATAGGACGTGGAACGCTGAATACGGACTCGATATATCTGCTTACTCCGCCATCTAGCCCTCCCCGCTCGATCCCAATACTTAACCTAGCTGCAGGTCCAGGTGATACTGAAACAGCTCTTGTGGCTTTCCCGTCGTGGGTTTTAGGAATACTTGATTTAGCGGGATATCTATACCAGGTCGCGTCAAGATGTCGAATCACAGGGTACAACCAAGGCAAGTCCTCCTGGCGCAGGCAATTGGGATACATCCGCTGTTGAACGCGACTAACGAGCTATCAGAAGGGAGTACCATATTGTTGTTCTAGGTGCTGGTACGCAGATTCCACGCCCACATATCCGAGAATAACAATGCTAGGTTGCTGACGTTTGACAACGTTCTGCCCTCTAGGTGGTGTGGGGAAGAGCTGTTTAACCGGTATATACAACCCTCCATGGCTTTCCGAACTCGCCCAGGAACCCTCGTTCTATCCCCGGGGTTCAATGCGCCGCTTGCTCCCTATGCCAAGACACGGATGCACTAACATGGCTATGCTACAGCGCAATTCGTCCAGAATGTGTGGATTGAGAGTTATGACCCGACAATCGAGGATTCATACCGTAAGCAGATCGAAGTGGATGTGAGTAGCCTTTCCCTTGATCCTAAAGCTCCTATGTCAAGAATCGTTTCCCCCGCTAACCCTGATATCTAATCCAGGGACGACAATGCATTCTAGAAATGTAGGTCGTGATTCTTCCGATCGCTTTGCAAGACATGAGGAGAGGCTCGATTTGGGTGCTGAGGATAATATAGCCTTGCATGGCTTGAAATAAAACTTGGCTGACTCACTGTCGCGCAGTTTGGATACAGCTGGAACTGAACAATTTAGTATGTCTCCTCGTCTCCTAATCTCTTCTTATGAATATGTAAACTAACATCTGCGTTAGCCGCGATGAGGTAATATTATCCCTAGTAGATCTGACTCCCACTGAGTAATCTGGCTATAGACCTGTCCTGACATTATCCTTTTGCGGCATTCAGGGAGCTCTACATGAAGCAAGGCCAAGGCTTCCTCCTCGTCTTCTCTATAACAAGCATGTCCTCGCTCACCGAACTCGCTGAACTTCGCGAGCAGATTATCCGTATCAAAGAGGACGAGAACGTGCCGTTGGTCATTGTCGGCAACAAGTCCGATCTGGAAGAAGACCGAGCTGTTTCGCGATCTCGCGCGTTTGCACTCTCGCAGGAATGGGGCAGTGCCCCATATTACGAGGCGTCGGCCCGCAGACGATCCAACGTGAACGAAGTCTTTATCGATCTATGTCGTCAGATCATTCGCAAGGATATGCAAGCCACTCAGGAGCGGGACAAGGAGCATGGCGGCGGGAGGAAGAAGGATGGTTCTCATCGCCATGATCGACGACGCCATCGACGACGGACGAAGGTCAAGGGCGACTGTGTCATTCTATGAGTTGAAATCCCTGACTTTCTTTCACTTTTCTATTTTCTTTCACGCTTCGCCGACTTCAACACTTCGCCGCCCAGGCTCGAAAGGAGGTCGGCAGCCGCGTCCATGAATATACGTTTTCACGCGAACTGGACATATAATTCTGCAATCATACACACATGCATGAACGCCCGTCCACGATTTACTTGCTCTACGTTCTATTATCGATCAACTCTTCTTCCTTTTCTTTCCTTTCAATCAATACCTTGCCTCCCGCACGGGCCTACGGAACCTGCTCCGCTCGAGGCTGTGCTAATCGAAAAGTAGGAGGGGCGGCGTACAAACTCCGCCAAAAAAACAACCACACTTACTATGCGAGGCATCTGTACCATCTTGTTCCATCTATCATGAACAGCTTTGCAAATTATTTTTACGACGGGAGTCAAAAAACAAAAAGAAAAGAATATTTTTTCCCTGTATATGCATGCTCATTTTTGCTTCTTTTTTTTCCATTCTTCTTCTACCGATGGATTCATTATAACCTTTTTTTAGTCTTTTTCTTGACACATTAGAGCTGCGGGGATTGTTTCACTTCGCTTCTTTCAACTTTAAACCCTTTTCTAGTTCTGCTTTTTATATATTTTCCCCCGCAGTTCGGAATTTCCATGTGACAATTAAGCATTCTTCACTTCCCTTCTATCTCCAGTGTTTGTATTGATGACACATTCATTTCTTTATGGTCAGAGGGCAGGGTATGTACATGCACATGTTCACTTGACCAATTTCTTCTCCTTTACATTCTGACACAATTTGTCCACAAATCTTGACCAAGATTTGGATGAATTTTATTCCCCCTTTTTTTTATTCTTGTGTTTTCTTTACTCATTTGACATGCCATAGACCACGCGCGCTGCAATAGCTTTTGCTACTTCTTACTTACCTTTCTCTCTTCTTCTTTTCTTGATTTCCTTTTTTTCTTCCAGCCTTTTTACCTAGTTCTTTTAGAAGTCTTCCTCAGTGACATTTGTTTGTTTGTTTGTTTTTGGTTTATGTTTCATGTTTGTGTGTTTGTGGGGGAGAATCCAACAAAAATGTGCATTTCTGATAAGGAGCAATTGGCAAAGTTGGATGCATTAGCAAAAAAGAAAAAAAAGAAAAAAAAAAAGCAAAAAGCTTGAATATATCACCTTTTTATTTATTGCTGCTCTTTTTTTCTTTTTCTTTCAGGTATATTGTTTCTTCTGCTTCATTGTATATGCTTACTGCCACATGACATAGGTAAATAGTTTAGTTAGGGCCTTCTTTTAACTCCTGAGGGAGATATCAGAATGTCGCAGAGGGAGATTTTATAAAATTTCCTTTTCTTTCTCTTTTAAAAGACACTATCTATCTATCTATTTGCGGATTAGGGAGAACAGGGAGGGAAGTTACAAAAAGCCATATCTTTCCCCTTGCCCTCCCTAAATACATACATAGGTTTAGGACGGTACATATATACATACAAAAATCAATCTACATTCTAAAAACGCCCCATTTCGTCCTCCCCTCTCCTTCCTCTCCCCCCTTACCCCCAACCGCAGCCGCAATACTCATCCCCAACACCCTCCTCGTATGCGCGGGCGGAATAACGCCATCATCCCACAAACGCGCAGACGAGAAGACAGCTTCAGACTCAGCGTCGATGCGCGCTTTCAGGCCCGGGTCAGCGGTGCGGCCGACGGCGGCCATGACGGAGGAAAGTTGCTCGGAGCCCATGACGCCGATTTTCGCGTTGGGCCACATGTAGAGAAAACGAGGGGAGTAGGCGCGACCACTTATAATTGCAATTAGTTTTTTTTTTTTTTGGGGGGGACTGTGTAAAGATGAAGGAAGGGGATAAAAATGGAGTGATGATTTACCACATGCCATAATTCCCTGCACCGGCACTCGCGCCAAACACGACGGTGAATTTAGGGACTTCGGCACACGCGACGGCGGTAACGAGCTTTGCGCCATTCTTCGCGATGCCACCCATCTCCGCATCCCGACCGACCATGAAGCCCGAGATATTCTGCAAGAAGACGAGCGGGATATTGCGCTGGGCGCATAGCTCGATGAAATGTGCGCCCTTGAGCGAGGACTCGGAGAATAAGATGCCGTTGTTCGCGATGATGCCGACTTGTGTGCCGTAGATGCGTGCGAAGCCTGTGACGAGAGTTGTGCCGTAGTCGTGCTTGAATTCGGAGAATTCGCTGCCGTCGACGATGCGGGCGATGATTTCGTGCGCGGGGATTTGGCGGCGGAGATTGGTGCCGACGATGCCGGAGAGTTCGGCTGGGTCGTAGAGCGGTTCTTTAATAGGCGACAACGAGGAGGAGGAAGAAGAAGTAGTAGTAGGGGGTAGTGGGAAACTGGACTTTGGGTAGTTGAGGTTCGACACGGAGCGGCGCGCGAGGACTAGGGCATGCGCGTCGTCGACGGCGAGGTAGTCTGTCACTCCGGAGACCGAGCTATGCAGTCGGCCACCACCCAAGTCTTCGGCGGAAACTACTTCGCCCGTCGCGGCTTTCACAAGCGGGGGGCCCGCGAGGAAGATGGTGCCTTGGTTTTCGACGATGATAGATTCGTCGCTCATGGCGGGGACGTAAGCTCCGCCCGCAGTGCAAGGGCCCATGACGACGGAGATCTGCGGGATACCCAGGCCACTCATGCGCGCCTGGTTGTAGAATATGCGGCCAAAGTGGTCTCTGTCGGGGAACACGTCCGCCTGATGGGGCAGGTTGGCGCCGCCCGAGTCGACGAGGTAGATACAGGGGAGCCTATTCTCTTGCGCGACTGTTTGAGCGCGCAGGTGCTTTTTCACCGTGATGGGGTAGTATGTGCCACCCTTGACGGTGCTGTCGTTGGCAACGATCATGCACGTCACGCCTTCCACGGTGCCAATGCCTGTGATGATGCCGCCCGAAGGGACTGACTCGCCAGGGTACATTTCATGCCCGGCAAGCGGGGAGAGCTCCAAGAACGAAGTGCCAGGGTCAATTAGCGCCGTGACTCTATCCCGCGGAAGCATCTTCCCTCTCGCAATGTGTTTGTCTAGGGCTTTCTGTGGGCCACCCTGGGCAATTGTGCTGTGCAGATCTGACATCTTCGCCAGCAGCTCATCCATGGCAGCGGCATTTTCGCGGAAGTCGGCCGACGAAGTGTCGACGAGGGTGGGCAGGACTGATATGGCTGAGGCCTGGTGTGGGTGTGTATAGCTTGCAATTGGTCTGTGGAATTGACGGAAGACTGCTGCTAGACGGGGGCGTGCTGTTGTCCGCAGATGATGAGGGGTTGAGAGAGCAGAGCGCAGACTGCGGAGGAGGGTTGCGGAGGGGGCCCGTATTGAAGCAGCCATGGTTGTGGTTATGCTGGGAGCGTGTATACCGCGTAGTTAGGCCAACATGCGAAACAACAGCATCACAGTATGCCCCAGTGAACAATATCGACTATCTTTCTCAGCAGACAGAGGAGTAATTCTATAAGAAAAGGGTAACGAAGGAGACATTGGGAAGGCTCACGTGCTCTCGGCATTGGGGAAAAATCCGCGGATAGCCGAATGCCGCAAACGTGGAGACGCCCAAAGGGGGAAGTATCCCGAGAGATGTCCCCAGCACACATATCTCTCTCTTTTTCTCTCTCTATCTCTTCCGTCTGTAAGTATAGTCCTCAATCAATTGACATTCAATAATATCAATATGGCGTCCCCTGTTCTTCCTCGATTCCTGGGTCGCGCTGCAACAAGAGCTGTGTGCAGCGTGCGGAGACCCCTCTTGCAAGTCCGCGCATGGCGTGCCGCTTCAACAAAGCATCCAAAGGGGTTTGTGCCACCGACAGAGGAAGACCTACTAGAGCTAAGGGAACGGGTTCAGGAGTTTACTCGTAGGGACATCTGCCGATTTTGTGTGTCTGGTTGACTGTCACTGACCTCCATATTCCGTGTAGGACGAGAAATACCAGAGGAAGTCGCCGCGAAGACAGACCTGCAGAATGACTTTCCGGCGGACATGTGGAGGAAGCTTGGAGATGCTGGGTACGTCCATTCTGGTTTTTGCTGTTAAATGGAAGATACTAAGGCTGATATGCGGGAAAGATTCCTAGGAGTCACGGCAGACGAGGAGTACGGGGGACTATCAATGGGCTACCAGGCTCATTGTATCGTGCTGGAAGAAATCAGCAGGGCCTCTGGTATGCTCTCTCTCCGCGGCCATATTTGCCCACTGTATTCAATTCCTCGACTTACCCGTGCTCACATTTTCATAGGAAGCATTGGCCTTTCCTACGCTGCCCATTCCCAACTCTGCGTCAACCAGCTCTCATTGAACGGCACCCCAGAGCAAAAGGCGAGATTCCTCCCGGGATTGATATCGGGCGAGAAAGTCGGCGCCTTGGCCATGTCAGAGCATTCCGCCGGATCAGATGTTGTGAGTATGAAGACAACAGCTAGGGCTGTAGATGGTGGATGGCTTCTCAATGGAACGAAGATGTGGATCACAAATGTGAGAGTTGCTGCGTCTACAATTCCCTGTACTGCTTGTTGTCTCTCTAGTACTTCCAGGTTCTAACATCTAAATATCTAGGGCCCCGACGCCGACTTCACCGTCGTATATGCCAAAACCGAACCTGACAAGGGCTCCAAGGGCATAACCGCTTTCGTAGTGGAGAAATCCTTCAAGGGATTCTCTTGTGCTCGAAAGCTCGATAAGCTAGGAATGCGCGGGTCGAATACAGGAGAACTCATCTTCGAGGATGTCTTTGTGCCACAGGAGAACCTATTAGGAAAAGTTAACCACGGCGTGAAAGTCCTAATGGAAGGTCTGGACCTTGAACGACTCGTCCTGAGCGCTGGTCCACTAGGGTGAGAATCAATCCACCATCCCCCTTTTCTTTTCTACTTCTCCGGAGAGAATGCAGCCTACTAATTTAATTCGCCCCACGAACAGAATCATGCAAGCAGCCCTCGACCTCGTCCTCCCTTACACCCACACGCGCAAACAATTCAACACCCCAATCGCACATAACCAGCTCATCCAGGGGAAACTAGCAGACATGTATACCAAGCTTAGCGCCTCGCGCGCCTATACATACACCACAGCGCGCCAAATCGATAACGCCGCAGCTAGTAACGAATCTGATCCAGCCAGCGCTATCCGCACACAAGACTGCGCCGGCGCGATCTTATACGCCGCGGAGCGGGCGACGGAATGCGCGCTAGATGCGATACAGTTGATGGGTGGGAACGGCTATGTTAATGAGATTCCCGCGGGGAGGTTGTTGAGAGATGCGAAGTTGTATGAGATTGGAGCGGGGACGAGTGAGATTCGGAGAATGCTTATCGGGAGGGTGTTTAATAAGGAGTACGCTGCGTAGTTAGCTTGGGAATTGTTTTTTTCCGTCTTTCTTTTCCTACTTTTTCTGCTGTGTAGCTTGTGTTTTTAGATATGAGATACTCTTAGTATACCCATGTGTCAGGAGTGTTGGAGAGGAATTAGATATAACTACTTAGGTAACTAAAAATAAGGTATCCTTAGAGCGCGAAGCCATAATAACACTTGTCGCAATGTTATATATAATAATAATACCTAGTGTAACTTGCTCAAAACACGCAAAATAATCCCTATGCCAAACTCTAGGGATGCAACTAAAACAAAAGCAACAAATGCTGGAGAACAGTTGTTGTCCCAATCATTGTCCCGATGGTGAATCCCCCAATGCCAATTCCATAACCTGGACAAATAAAACAAGAAAAATATATATAATCCCATAGAAACAAGATACATCACCCAACAAACCCACTCCCCTCCTACCAAGTTTGGGTCCTTAGCAAAAAGGAATGGATTTGCGGTTGCTGTCAAATTTGATGGAAACGAAACAGAAGACCTCTAACATGATCCTAACACGCGCTTAGAACACGCTAGTCCCAAAACTCAGGTATTTCGCTTCCTCGTCGAGCGGCGTGTGGTTCTGCTAGACTCGCTGGCTCCATTAGCCTTTGCTTCCGTGTTATTCTTCTCCGTCGCGACGCGTTTGGCTCTTGTCTTGCTCTTTGATCCCGTCGCGGCATCGCCTTCATAGTCGCTGTCAAGAGAGGAAGAAGCCTTTCGTTTCCTGCGCGGCAGGGGCGCAGATTCACGATCCTCAGAGGTTGTAGTAGTGGTAGTAGGTGGTTGGCGGCGACGAGTTTTGCGCAGCGAGCGCTGTGATGCAGCCCAGTCAACGGGCACAGGCTCGGAATCGGGAATGTCGTTCGTCTCATCGGCAGCATCGTAGTTAGCGTCAATGATAGGTGATTCGGTGTCTGACTCGAGGATGTCTTCGGCGGAGATTACTCCCTTCAGTTTCGATGCCGCGAGTTGGCGACGGGAGGCAGGTCTGCGGTCATTCTGGGTTGGTTTTTGGGATCCAGGGATCGAAGTCGGCGGCGGTGTGAAGCTCTTCTGCTGCTGCTGCAATGGCTCTAACATCTCGATCCCCTCCTCACCGCCAGAACCCTCTTCTTGAACTTCGCTTTCATCCACCTTCTTCTTCTTTGGGAGACCACGTCCTCGCTTAGGTTTTTGCCCCGACTGCAACTTCAGGCTCTGCGGATCCTTCTTTGGTGCAGAGTCCTTGAATATCTCACGCCAATTCTTGAGTAATGCGACTTTTTCGCCTTTTCCCGGCTCGTAAGGTTCGATGTCTTCCTGGTCCACATTCGGTGAGCGCCACATGACTCCGCGGAAAGAGCTGACGTTGATTGAAGGGAGCTCGTCGAGGTGTTTCTTCCCACGGCCGGCGTTCTTGCTGTTTTCTTCGGGGCTAGTATCGTCTGGTCTATTCAGGACCGTGGGGTCATCGTCGTAGTAGTCGTCGGTGTAATATTCCCAATCGCTTTCATACTCCATGGTATTGAAGGCTATCGTGTCTTGGAATACGGGAGTGTTGAGTGCTCCTTCGGCAAGGTCATCCTGGGAGAGGTTGCACACAGAGAAAAACTCAGTTCACGAAATTACGTCGATTATAACACAAAGCATAGATGGAGGGAAAGGAATTGGTTTATAGGTAGAGGGACAAACCGCAAGCTCTCGTTCCCCTTCCTCAACCCAAATATACTCAACATCATAGTCGTCGAATTCATCATCGTAGTAATCGTCGTCGTCGGACATGGTGTTCCAATTGCGGAGAGTATGGGACTAAAGGATAGCTCCGGTTCCAAGCAAGTGTGTCCGAAGCGCTGAGTGGAAATGACCAGCGGCACTCAGAAAGCAACCCAATTAGGTGCCAAATTGGCTTGGATACTGAAGAGAATTATCCCTGTGCTAAAGGTAGTTCTGCCTCGAAAGTCTCGTGCCTTTAAGGGAAGCGGGGGAGGGGTGATGCGGTGGTGGGATAAAACACAAGCATAAACACGAGCAGCGCAAGATTGAGCACAATGGAAACAGCAGACGATGACAAATATTATACAGCCATGTAACCAGGACACGAAAATCAGAGGGGCAGGTCGTAATGGCAGATACGTATATCCGACGAATGCAGCTGGCGTGTGGTTTTCTTCCGTCGATGCGTTGCAGTGAGCTCGAAGTCGAAGAAGCTTCCAAAGTTGCAGCTTGCGGACAGCTTGTGGCGATTACGTCAGCAGAATACTTGCTCCGGATTAACTAATCTCCGATGATGACATCACCAAATTACTAACGTCAGGTGATTGGGGTCACGTGTATGTCAAGGCCGACGCAAAGCGATGCCGCGGCTCCGTTTTGGGTTTTGCGGGGCAGGAACGGGGCAGGTAAGCCGAGTGCTGGTCATGGTGGACATCAATTGCTCCGTTGCAACCCCCCCCGAGCAGCTGCTGGTTTCTGTGCATTTTATATTTCTTGCTATGATTACAGGCTGTTTGCAGATTTTCCTAGAATAATTGAACCAATTTACACAGCTCCTCATCCTCTACACCTTAGAAATCTACCTGCGCTACCTACCTTGCTCGCTGCGCCGAAGCTCCGAGCCCACTGCCGAATGTCTTTCGTCTCACGGCTCACGGCCACTCGCCTGGGACGGAAGGCTGTCCTTAAGTCGGCATTGCGAGCCACCTCCTCGCTATCAAACACGGCGAACCATGAAGCACGAAAACCCCTCGACTCCATTCTCATAGCCAACCGTGGAGAGATCGCTCTGTAAGACACATCCCACCAGACAGGACATCTACTACTAGCTTGAATGCTTGCTTACTCTTATGTCGCCAGGCGAGTAGGGAGAACTGCTTCAGAGCGGGGGATTCGAGTCACTACGCTCTATACTGATCCTGATGCCCATTCACAGCATGCATTGAGCTCGCCCTTTGCTTTCAATTTGGGTGAAACGTCCGCATACCTTGATGGAGACCGAATAATTGAAATTGCCAAGCGGGAAGGTTGCCAAGGCATACATCCAGGATATGGCTTTGTTAGTTATCATTGAGACCCCCGCGGTTGGTTCATTTCTACTGACGCTTTCGCATAGTTGAGTGAAAACTCGGGCTTTGCGCAGAAATGCGCTCAGGCAGGGATTGTGTTTATTGGACCACCATGGAGTGCTATTGAAGCAATGGGAAACAAAAGGTGTGCATATACTCGGTAACTCTGTGAAGTGATAATCTAAGCTCATCGCAAACTTCTTGCAGTCGTTCCAAAGAAATTATGACAGCCGCCGGTGTCCCCTGCGTTCCAGGCTACCATGGAAAGAACCAAGACATGAACTTCCTCGAAGCCGAAGCAGAGAAGATGGGATTCCCAGTTCTAATCAAAGCAGTCAAGGGTGGTGGAGGCAAAGGCATGCGCATTGCTAGTTCAAAGGAAACATTCCAGGACCAGCTCAAATCAGCCAAATCCGAGGCGATGAACTCATTTGGAGACGACAACATGCTGGTTGAAAAATACATTACAACGCCTCGACACATTGAGGTACAGGTGTTTGCGGACAAACATGGAAACTGCGTGGCATTAGGTGAACGAGACTGCAGCGTGCAGCGACGGCATCAGAAAATCCTTGAAGAGTCGCCCGCACCCCATTTGCCGCCTGCTACGCGGAAGGATATATGGGAGAAGGCGAGAGCTGCGGCATTGGCTGTAGGCTATGAGGGAGCGGGCACAGTCGAGTTCATTTTCGACAACGATACTGGAGAGTTTTTCTTCATGGAGATGAATACTCGGTTACAAGTAGAACATCCCGTGACAGAGATGGTCTCGGGCCAGGACCTGGTACATTGGCAGATCCTTGTTGCAGAGGGTGCACCGCTTCCACTCACACAAGAAGAAGTGGAAGCAAAAATCGCAAGTAATGGCCATGCCATTGAAGCCAGAATATACGCAGAGAATCCCGACCAAGGGTTCATCCCTGATTCCGGTCGCTTACTTCACGTCCGCACTCCAGCAGTAACGGAAAACATTCGAATAGACGCGGGATTCGTTAGCGGAGATGAAGTTTCCTCACATTACGACCCCATGATCTCAAAATTGATTGTCAGAGGTGCTGATAGACGAGAAGCCTTACGCACCCTTTCCGCTGCGCTCGAAGAATATGAAATCGCAGGCCCAGTCACAAATATCGAATTCCTGAAGCGCCTGTGCAAGAGCCCTGACTTTGTACAAGGAAACGTCGAGACGGGATACATTGACAAACATCGCGCGGAGTTGTTTCAAAAGGAGCCCATTGGAGATGAGATTTTGGCACAGGTCGCGATATCCTGCATAATGCGCGACTTGAGCGGACACAACGCTGCTGGTGAAGTGGTTGGGTTCAGTCCAGCATACCAACAGCAACAGTTCTCCTTTGCCGAAGTGACCGCGCCGGGCGAACCAGAGGGGCCAGTTTTTAACACGCAAGTCCAGCAGGTTGGACCAGATAGATACAACATCACCGTCAACGGACGAAGCTACGAAAATGTTCAAACCAACCGAGACGCTGGCAATAACAACACCATTACTTCCTTCTTCCCACATACACGGATGGACACAACCGTGATCCGGGACGAAGATAGCATCACCGCGTTCCAGCGCGGACGACAATATCGCCTTCGCATCCCCCGAGCCAAGTGGATGGAGAAGGCGCTGGGACTTAAAGACGTAACCAACAGCGTTCTCGCGCCGATGCCGTGCAAGATTCTGCGCGTGGAAGTTAGCGAGGGCCAAGCGGTGGAGAAGGATCAGCCTCTTGTCGTGATTGAGAGTATGAAGATGGAAACTGTGATTCGAAGTCCGCAGAACGGGGTAGTATCGAAGGTTGTTCATAAACAAGGGGTAAGTAAAGCCAACAATTCCTTATTCCCAAGCGAAATCTCGAAAATGCTAACCCAGGACTTTGATTTCAGGATATCTGCAAGGCGGGAACTGCTCTAGTTGAATTTGCTGAAGCTGAAGAAGCAGGCTCTCCGAAATAATTCTTGGATTTCTCTCTTGTATCGTAGCTGGCCTGTTTGATATACCCTTATCCAACGGATATATAACGCACTTGTATGCATATTTATGTAGATAGTCTCTCACCTGGTATTGCATTTGTATTCGCACGACAGTGGTCATGCCTTCGGTTCATGCGATTACTATCTTCCCGTCTTGATTGAGTTTTTGACATTTCTAAAACCCCACTGTACTTTTATCATCTGATCATAAAAAGATGAAAATTTCCCCTGAAAAAATCTGATAATGGATGGCCACGGCCCACACATCCATATATCACAGATCGTCGGTGGAAAAATGTGGAGAATTGCAAATGGATCGGTTTTCTTTTTTATTTTTTTTATTTTTTTTGGGTCCAGCTGACAAGGGACAGGCAGCAATAATATAAAATTTTATACTGTGGAGTTTCTTTTTGCTTCTGGAACAACTGAAAAGAAGAAGAAAAATAAAATATAAAAATATAAACTCCGTTAAATTTTTGGAGATAGATGTATGGCTGATGAGGGCAAATGCAAAAAGGAGATATCATCTACGAACGTTCAAGGACATCTTTAGGACTTAATTATGTGTCCTCAAAATACTTTGTAGGAGTTAACTAATGAGATCTAGCCCTAGAATCTGAATAATGAGGAGGAACCGCGATCCATCTGGTGTGTCACCGTCACACCGCTCTGAAGGATTAGGCTTGGTGGGATGATGTGGGTTCCCACAGGCACTTTTTGCTGGTAACTTCAAGTAAGTTTTCACCGAGAGGAGCCCCTATCTAGAATTACTTCGCAGGGGCTGGACCCCCCCGAGCATTGCCCGCCTTTAAGTGGGGAACTGCGCCAATGCCGGTATCCCTGGCAGCTGCATCAGCTTCGGTGTTTCTTCCAGGCCTAGACTTGCTTCATTAAGTCGTCATCTGACCAAGTGAATAGTTTAGATCGTCATCCTCCCCGCTCTTCCCTTCATATATATTTCAAAGCAGGGATTTTTCCCTCTCTCTTTTTGCTTTCTCTTGTCTTCTCTGCAATCCAGAGAGTACTTCACTCTTCCTCAGCTTTATTCCCCCCCCTTCCCTTTTTTTTGCCCGTCGCGCGATGCTGGCGGAGACTAGAATCCTGCAAATTCACCGTGATATTCGATAATTCGGTCGTTGAAACTCCGATATACGCATACATACTCCTGTCTACTTTGTTAATCCCCACGTAGAACTTGATCGGACTGATCTCTCTGTTCCAAGGGTGCCATTTTCCTACTATCTTCTCTGAACCATATACCCAAGGTAAGTTCTTTTCGTTCCATTCGTAGACGCTCGATTAGACTTCAAAAAAAAGTCGTCGACAGAAGCTTATTATTCACGCCCCCATTCCTTCGAATAAACTTAGCTGACGCAATACTTATTCTCAGACAACTCAAACTACCCTTCAAAAAATGTTCAGACCGTCAATTGCTCGTCACATAGTCCGAGCGGGCCCCTCCGCAGCGGCAGTGAGAGCTACATCTCGTCCAGCCCTCACTCTACTAACCCCTACTCGCAACATATCTTCCTCGCGGCCGCTGTGGAAGGACGACAAGCCCGCACAGGATGACCGCTACCGGTCCTCCACCACCGCGGCTCCAGCCGGCGAGTCCGCAGAGCACGAAGGCCAATTCGCGCGGACAGACGAGAATGTGAGAGTCGAGTATCCCGCGGACGCAGAGATGCCGCGCAGTCCGATCGTACAGGGCCGCGGAGGCATGCATTTCAAGCGCACCCTGGCCTCATTTTCGTTGGAGGGCCGGGTGTCTGTGGTCACGGGCGGGGCGCGTGGGTTGGGCTTGGTGATGGGCCAGGCGCTGGTGAACTCTGGTTCGGACCTGGCGATTGTAGATTTGAATAGTGAGTTTTGAAATATATCTCCTCCCATTTGGGCTGTTTTGGGTGTGAAGTTCGGATGCTGACGAGGTTGTGAACAGAGGACGAAGCAGATGAGCAGGTAGAGAAGCTTATTGAGCAGTTTAAGATGGAGAATCCAGGTCTAGAAACGTACGTTAGCCC
>PDNA01000070.1:0-146426 GCA_002573605.1 Polytolypa hystricis UAMH7299 | reverse complement strand
GACAAATCTACCAGTGCTACCGAATCTACCATCCGTAGACCTGGTAGACCTGGTAGACAAGTCTACCAGTGCTACCAGTTCTACCACTTTGGATCACGTGATCTTCCAGTCACGTGACTCCCAAGTTTCACTGGTTTCTCCGTTCCGCTGCGCCTCTACCCCTCTGGGTCATTGTCAACCAATGGTCTCTGTTAGTCCGTAACAAGATCTACTTCTGTTACTTAAAAAGTAATCTTCCTGACTACTTATTCAGAGGCTAAGTTATCCAGAAATAATAGATATAAAGAACACTCTGCCATTTACTTTTACCTGTATATTTGAACTGAGTTCATCAAACTTCTATAATAAATAGTACTCTGTCTTTGCTAGTTTTATATACTACTATATACTATAGTAGCTCAGATTGTTTACAGGCACCAATCTAAAATAATACAGAGAAATTCTATATAGAGTTTAATAATAATAAATACTTCTCTGCTTGTTAGCAGCAGATTAAAAATTGTATTTCAATCTTTTTTTAAAAATTAATCTCAGGTCAGAAAATATTACTATGTCTAAGTACAAGTCTAGAACTTTCTTAGTATTTAAATCTTCTAAATAAGGAAATCAATCCTCTCTTATATTCCAGTATTGTTTATCTACTTAATAATAGACCACTGTATCTTCAATATTAGTATTGTCCTGTTCTATAAGCTAGTCAAACTCCTACTAATATTACTGCTTTAAGAAATATAAACTTGGCAATATTAAATACTTGCCTACTGGATCTTTTAAAAGATCTTAGTTATACCTCTGCTATAGTTGTAATGGGACCAGAAAATATTTTTTTCCTGTTTTATATACACAGGCTTTTCTGATTATTAGCTTGTAGCTTTGTTTGCTCTCAAATCTGTTTATTCTCTTATCTGTTAAAAAATACATAGTAATAAAGCTTTGCAGCCTCATTGTAGAAACAGAATCTAAGGCCACTTAATAGTAGAGAAAGAAAGATAATAAAAAAGCTATTCCTATAAGATAGAGCAAATGAGAAATAATAAATGAAATTAAGAAGAGAAAGAAATAAATAAATAAGATATATAAAATTATACTATAGTAAAGAGTAGTATCTGATAGAAAAAACAAAGATTAAGAAAAATTGTCTAAAACTTAAAAACTCTCTTTACAGTATTTTATCTATACCTTCTTCTGTGTATACAGTTTTCAGTTTCTTCTAGGTCCTACTTTAGCTAACTTATCTATTCCAGTTTTGCAAGCTTCTTATCTTTATATTGTCTATTATAGACCTGAAATCAGCTAAAGTCTGAATTTCTATCTAGCTTCTCTTGTATCTGAGTTCCTCTCAGATATCCTTACAAATATTTAGTGAATGCTGAAATATAAAAATCACTAGCTCTTGGAATTCAGAGTTAGAGAGATCTGGGTTTTCCAGTATTTTAAAATACTATATAGCAAGAGCAAGCACAGTTTTTTCATTATCTGAAAGCTTATACATCCAGAAATCCAGGTTAACTCTGGACAGTTTCTTATCTGAGTATATAATAGCTCTTAAAGCAGTAAGTGCTGGACTATAGATTATACCAGGGTTTGAAATAGTAGTCTGCCAGGAGATCTATGAAGATATTAGTAATAATTATAGCTAATATTTGCCAGTAGAGCATACTTTTTCCTGTAGTAGTACAGAAGCATCAAAACAGTTGCTCTACAGGCTGATAGACTTATAAATAGAGGCCTGAATAGCTTTCTTTTCAGGTGCATCTTTGCAGGGATATTCTAATAATTATACTAATAACAAGCAGTAGTTAGTTCATTCCAGCTTATCTAACCTACTGACTATAATATTAATAGTCTTGAAAATCTATATTTCAAGATTATAATACTTGGACCTGATTTCAACTAATTGAGTACTTTTATCAGTTTTCAGAGCTAGATCTTTCAGTAGTAGAATCAGAACTTAGTAGTGCATGCTTATATTTAGACAATTTGCAAGGCCTGTGACCAGATAGGTTTGAAATTAAATATCATCTATTTTCAAGAAGAAAACAACAAAATCAACTTTTTTATTTATAAAATCAGAAATTTTCCTGCTAGCAGCAAGGTTGTTATATTCTATAAGTGCACCAATAAGGCTGGCATGTATGACAGTTCTCTCTACAGCTGCTAACAGCTTGCTGGTGTCTATCTAGATCTATATATACTATTAGCAACTGAATGATACTCAACATATTTGAATCTCCTACTAGTATAGAGCTCTGATTACTGGTCTGGTTGGTTATTATACTGTTTATTCTAAGAACAATAGCTAAAGGAGGGCACCAGGAGTCAATTAAAGAGCCAGTATATAGACTTAAAAGAGGGTTTTGAATGTAGTAAGTATCAGCTATAGACAAGCTAAAGATGAATCTAACTCAAATATCAGAATAAATATTCCAGCTATATAGATAAATAGAAGCTGTAAAGAAAGAGGATCAGCAATCCAGAAGCAAGTTAATTAGTATAGTAGAAAAGTATAGCCAGTCCTGGGTGATTATAGTTCTAATAAATTTAAATATAGAGAATTTCTACATCTCTGCAGGAGCTGACAATAGAACTGTATAGTTTAAACACTCCAGAAACCTCTATACTATAGCAACTTGATTATCAATCAAAATTAGCAGATGCTAGAAAAGGTAGAAAAGCTTTATATACTATACTGCTATAATCAATATTAAGTGCAAATAAAGCAATTTACTATCTGACAGTAGAGTATTCTATATATTTAGCAATTTCTAGTATAATATAGCAAAGGAGGCAGCAATCTGAAAGTAATTAGTAGAAAGATACAGCTAGTATAGTTCTTAGACTTTAAAAACAATTTCTATATAGAGAACTCCTGTTTACTTTTACTTTCAAGTTAATAAATATAAATTTAGGGATTCTCTACATCTCTGGAGTCAAGTTTGACTGTCTAGCTTGATTATACTAGTATAAGATATATTTCAAATCCCCTCCATACTGGAACAACTCAATCACCAATTAAAATTGACTAATCAGTCAAGATACAATATTATAATTGTGATAGATCAGCTTCTAAAATAAGTAATCTAATTAAGCTAGAAGGTAGAAACTAAAGAATAAGTTACTTCTAAGTATATATATTGCCAGAGCCTTGAATATAGACTGCAAATATTATTATTATTATTATTAACCTATACTGCAAATATGTGCAGGAAATATTATAGTATATCTAAACAAGGGCCAGTAAAGTATAATTGTACTAAAAAAATATAGAAAAATTATTTCTGTGCAAATATATATTCAGCAAAGCTTGCCAGCAGAAAAACCTAGAATTGTATTAGTACAGAAAGAAGGCAGCTGTACTTTTATTATACTTACCTGTACTAGATATGTCCAATAATCCAGCTGTAGATGTTGAAATACAGCTGATACCCTTGCTAATACAGTGATGATTATCAATCTAAAGATATTATATCCTAGAACTTCTTGAAATAGTTTGCTATATATAGCTTTCTTTCAAAAAAAGATACAGGAGACAGTTATTATTGTATAATTACTGAGTATACTCAAGGAGTAATGCCTTAGCAATAGCTTATAGAATATAGCATTGCTGCCAATCAGTATAGAGTAATTCTATAGTAAAGTAAAATAACATACCCCAGAACAAGATCAATTTTCAGAACTATTAATACAGATATATACTAAGGCTGCAGCTGATACAGCCTTGTACTATTACTAATACAGTTCCTGAGCTTCTATTATTGAATTGTCTGAATTGTAATTAGCTAAGTTTTATAGACTTAGTAGAACTGGTGAAAATACTTCAAGAAAGAGTAGAAATATCATATATATATCTAATACAAAATAATAGGCTGAAATGCTTAGATAAAGTTCAGCACAGACTATAGCTTCTAGAGTATGCCAGCTTACTATTATCTACTACCTTAGCCAAGCACAACTTGATAATCAGGAAAATACTTCTAAAGTTTTGTATACTATCTCTGCTATAGAGAGCTTAGTAATCTGTGTAGAAATTGCTTATCAATATCTGATTAAGAAATTCTGTCTCTTCTCAATATAGTCAGGCAGTAATTTTTATTTATTGTTCAGAGAGCTCTCTGCCTTCTCTTTCTATTATATTCAACAGTTCTATTATTTTCAGCTATACTTCCAACACTGGAGACTGCTGTCAGTTAGTATATATAGTATAAAGTAGTCATTGAAGATACATCAGTGATTGTATGAATAAAATTTGCTAAATACTAGAGTATATAAGCTTGCTCTTTAGACAATTACAGAAAATAGTCTCTCTCAGTAGTACTCAGGCACTCTGTACTGGGAACTTGTCAGTAATCTGCTCTATAGATTAGAAAGTAATACTGCAGTAGATAATAAAATATACTGTAGCAAAGCAGTTAAAAAACTTTATATACTTTTAATAGCTTCTCAGAGCAGCTTTCCTTCTCACTATTTACAAGATACTTATTATCAAAGCTATCTGAATCCTTACTTAAATTACTTAGAACAGCTATACTTGTATTGTCATTTCTTTTCTGTTTGCCCCTAGGGGAAACCTTATATATAGATTGTATAAGATGCTTTTCTGGAAACTGGGTACAGCTGTAGAGCTTGTTTACTGAACTCTATAAGCTTGATATCCTACTTTCAGGGGGGTGTGCAATAGGTGGTACCTGGACTATAACTATAGTTTGTATACTGCCAGACCTAGGCAGGCAGTTTCTCAGGGGAGAA
Source organism: Polytolypa hystricis UAMH7299 (assembly GCA_002573605.1). Lineage (NCBI taxonomy): Eukaryota > Fungi > Ascomycota > Eurotiomycetes > Onygenales > Polytolypa > Polytolypa hystricis. The sequence goes on along the minus strand of PDNA01000070.1, from coordinate 141,680 downwards.
GGCAAAGTAGATCTGCTGCTAACTGTGCTGTCAGCTTTGCTGTCCCTATTTTCTAGTACAGAGAAGCTGGAGATTGATGTAGTACAGCTAGAATAATACAAATACCTGTAGAAAATATATTCTCTATATAGTCTTCTGAGAACCTTTCCTTGTTACAGCTTGTAAATAATAGAGAGTATCTTGAGCCAAGTACTATATCAAGTTCATTGAATTCTTTGACCAGCAATCAGTAAAATAGAGTAAATGCCCTGAATCTTCTAATTATATATTTCCAAAAATATATACTCCAGTCATTCTCAGGTTTGATAATATTAGAAGGGAAGCCTAGTAAGTTTTTTAACTTGTTGCTGCAGATCTGGATGTTCTGGATTTGAGCTAGTTGCTAGTTAATAATACTTTAATCTCTAGTTGGAGCTGTTAGCTTCTGTATAACTAGGTCTTTCATTGGCCTTGCTAGTATATCAATAATAATAAAGTTATCTGTAAGATATCAGAGATAGATTACAAAATTAATAATATTAAAATATCTACCAGTAGTTTCTATCTTAAGCCTATATTTATCTCTTTCAGCTACTGTTTAATCTATTTCCACAGTACATGAATGACAGTATATATAAGAGAAAGAAGAGGGCTATAGTTCTTATATAAGCAATCAGTTTAAAATAATTGCTGTCTTTTTTAAGGAAGATTGTTCAGCAAAGTCAAATACTTCTTGCAAGAAGATTTTGATATATTAACAATAATTGAATTATCTAGAAGGTATCAGGAATAGGTTATATTGCTGGCAATACAGAAATATTTATTAGAAGTTTTCAGAGAGTTATATTGCTTGTCTCCCTGAGCTTTTATATAATTCATTTCTATAGTATATCAGTAATAGCATACAGAATAAAGAGGAAGAAGCAGAAAGAGGTTTAAAAGAGAAAGAATTATAAATTCTTATATAAGTAATTAGTTTGAAATAAACACTGTTTCTTCCAAGCAAGAGTTTCTATTAGATTATTATAACTTTTACTAGAGAATACTGGCTGCTCTCTGAAAAGTAGAAAATTACTGGGCAAAGAAATATTTTATCTGTCTATATCAGGCCAGTGTGTATTGAAGTGTGGAAGAAGAGATAAAGTTTTAAATAATAAGTAAAAACTGTTAAGTTGAAGAAGATTTAGAAGTCAGATAAATAGAGAACAAAGGCCTCTTTTATATACTACTGGCACAGGAAAATACTGTATATATTTATTCTTAGTCTGCTAAAATCTATATCAGTGTACTAAGACAGCTATTCCCTCTAGGCAATATTTATTAGAGAAGAATAAGTTTTCTATTTCTGTATTATATTTCAAGCAATTCTTCAATATACTTTATATATCAGATTTACTACAGTATTTCTGCTTCTGCTTTAAAGTATAAGAAGTAGAGAAAAAGCAGTACTGTTATTTTCAGTTGTAATATAAATAATTAATCTTCAGGGCAAACTGCTTCCTCCTTTCTTTGATATACTCTATTTTACTGTTCTTGAAACTTACTAATTGATTGATAGATATCTGTAAATACAATATTATAGACTATAATTAGCTATATTCTCTATCAAGTTAGCTTCAAGAAATTGATAACACTGTACTGATATTGCCCACTATATTTTATTGTCAAGAAATGTAATTAAATTAATTGGCAATAGCTGGATAACTTTACTAGTACAATACAAATCTGTCTACTATATTTTATTGATATAAGATATAGTTGACTGCTGGCACAGTTTATATCTGTAATAATATCTCTGCCTGTACTAATATTATCTACTATATTTTATTGTCAAGAGATATAGTCAAATTAATTAGTAATAGCTGAGTAATTTTTACAGGTACAGTATATATCTATTTTAACTTGTTCTGCATGTGCCTCCAATCAGTCCTGAGATATTGAAGTAAGTATAGATATAAAGTTATCAAATACTTCCAGCTTTGAAAGGGCAGAACAGTACTATAGATTCTTCTGTCTATACTATCAATTCTCCTCTACCTCCCAGCCTAGACAATATAGAGTTCAGTTTATACATGTTTATCTATTCTACTACTGAAATATTCTCTCTTTTACCAGAAATAATTAACTCCTCTATCAGCTTTTCTTCAGAAGCATGTATTTTTAAAGTAATTTTATATAACTATCTTTACAATTTCTTTCAGATCTCTGTCCTGTCACTGTACAGTAATTTTATAATAGAGAGTTTATATATAATATTTACTGATTATTCAATGCCTTCCTCTGCAGTTTTCAATTTGGATAATATTAATTGGAATAAATTGCTTTCTCTTGAGCTCCTTGTTAATAAAACTAATATAGTAGATAAATATCTATCCTTCTACAGTATACCTGTTTCTTCTAATAAGTTCAATTCTTCCAGTAAATTGTCTGAAGTGTACTCTCTACTCTGTACTATAATTGATATTCTTTAAGTAAATCTGTCTTCTTTTGATAAAATTGCAGTAGTAAAAATGTACTTCTCTCCCTGCAGTATATCTAATTATTCTGATTCCATGAAATACTCTATTGAAGAGTATTTGCTCTCTATTAATAAATTGTCTAAGGTATATCCTTTCCTCTATACTATACTCAATATCATTCAAGCTTCCTGGAATGATACAAATACTGTCAAGCTGTATTCAATCAAAGCAGACTGTATTTAAATATATCAATTGAAGTCAATTCTTTTTCTAATTTTCAATAGTCATGAAAGAAGTACAGCAACAGATAAAAATAAGATATATATATTTTTACCTCTTTCTCAGGTTACAATATTAAGACTGGCTAGAAGATATAATAAGAGAGAGGATGGAAATAAGATATATAATATTATAGAAAGAGAGCTTTAAGAAATACAAGATTATACTGTAGTAGCTAGTAAAAAGAAGAACAGCCAGCTGCAAAATTCAGAAACTTCTGATAAGTTTTCAGATATCTGCTATCTATACAAAGCTATCTCTGACAGCTTCTCAGAAGATTCAATTGATATTAATAATAAGTTAATAGCTTTGCTTTTAGTAATCCCTGTCTCTCTACAAATAGCAGTAGAGAGGATTACTGAAAAATATAAAGTATATATAAAGATAATATTGGAAGATCTGGATGAAAATAGAGGAATAGAACTGGTAAAAGTATACTGGAATAAGGAGAAATATAGAAGAGTAAAGCATAGAAAAGTTACTAAACCTAGCAGTTAAAAGTTATTATCTAGATTATATATTAAATCTACTTAGCAAGTACTTAAGGTCTTGATACACCTAGGCATGTACTATTTCTGGAATAAACTGTCTATATTACTATTGATACAATGAGTTTATATAGAATCTGGCTGCCTAGTACAGTATATGAATATTATTTTACTACAGAGTAATCAATATACTTCCTTATTCTTATTCAATATTTAAATAACTACCAATACACAGGAATCAGTACATGTGGCAGAGCAATAAGTATAAAATAGATTAAAAAAGAACTAGATCAAAGAAAAGTTCCAGAAGAGTTCTAGAAAAGAACAGTAATTCTATAAATATTGTATTTCCTGATATCTTACTTGCCTTGTATGAGCAGGACAGAATATTTAAATATTTACTATTTCTTACTCTTCTCCAGACACCTTGTTGGATACTTCCTTATTTCTTATTATAAATAGAAAAATATTGTATATTAGCTCCATCAGGTAGTTTACTGCAGGAGGTATTTGTATTATTATTGACTAGCTATTGTATTGTACAGCCTGATAACAAGTTCTCTACTTACAGCAGACTAAATCAACAAAACTTCTAAAATTCAATAAATTTTAAAAAACACTAGTAATCTCAAATGTTATATACTGATCTTTATTACTAAACAATATATACAAACAGAGTAAAATAAACAAGAATTTTCATTTAATATTAAAATAAAAGACTAAAAACAGATAATAAAACAGATAATAAAATAAAAAATAAAATAAAAAACTTAATAAAGTCTGTAGTAATTATTATATAAAGATACTGGACAAGTTTTATATTCTTTATTTAAATAGTAGTTTTCTTTACAGCTTTAGCAGCAAGATTTTTCTTTAGAGCCTTGTTTCCAGTTGTTTTGTATACTGGAAAGGTTTTATCTCTATTTCAAGCAGCAATATTGACCTGACAGGCTGTTATAAACTTAGCTATATTTAATTACTAATAGATTTCTAGATAGTCTGTTGAATTTTATTTATTAGATTCTAGATTCTGAGATTAGTACAATAATTGTTATATTTCTAAGATTTACATACTATAAAGAGGTAAAGAGGTAGCAGAATAAAAGAAAATAGAGATTTTTAAAAAAGAAGAAAAAAAAAGAATAGAGAAATAAGTATTTACTAATTGTATTATTAAAATATATTTAACAATACTTCAATCTTGATTTTTTATTATATTATTGAATAATATAATATTCAATAATAATTTTTTAAACTCCAGCTTCAGGCAGTTATTAAAATCTTTTATTATATTGTAAAGATTCTAATAGCTGAAGTATTATTAAAAAGAATATATATATATTTATTCTCTGAACTTTTTTAATCTTTTTAAATCTTATTCTTTTTTATTCTTAAATTATTACTGTCTATTTCTTTTGTAGCTATATTTATAGCTATTTAATCTATTAATATATTTTCTTAATCTTGTAAACCTTCTTCTGATACTACTGCTAGCTGTAAATATAAGCTAGAGAGTAAGCTATTTAATAATCCTCACACAAAAAAAGCCTGCAAATAAGCTGAAAATATAGATTCTACTATATACAAGATTGAGCTTGCAAAGAGAGCAGATACTACAGCTTACAAATATACTATAAAGCAGGTAAAGGAAATAGAAAAATTCAAAAATATAGATTTTCAAATTTAAAAGAAGATAGAATTAGATATCAAGACTACAACTATAGTCAAGCAGTAAGAACTATATTTATATAAATATAAATATACTAATTAATATATTAATCAATATAACAATTCTTCTAGAGTTAGAATAAATTATACTGCTAATTCTATTATAAAGAAATTTAAATATATAAAGATTACTACCCACATATACTATTTCTAAAAGAGAAGAGGCTAAATATAATCAATTTCAAATTTCTAAATATAAAAGAATAAGTAAAAAAGAAAAGAAATTAACTTTATTACATGTCTGGAAGTGTAATACTGTATTTAACAACAATATAATACTTAAACTGAACTTCAGAATACAGAAATACTTTACAGTTAGAATAGTTATATTTAAATTCTGTATCTTTCAAGAAATCTTTCTTGTATATATTAATAATATAATTTCTAAAAGTATATTTGCTGCTGAAACTGTATTGTTATATTTTCAAGTAAAAATTCTCACAGCTCAAGCAGTCAGGACATTGCAGGCTGATTGTACTTTAATATAGAAAGTTAGATAGAAATAGCTTATTCTGTACCAATTCTGTCAGTACAATTACAGATACTATATACTTGAATATCTGAAAGCAGTAGAGAGCAAGATAGAGTTCTAGATATTTAATACAATTCTCTACCAAGTCTGTATCAGAGACAGTATTGGTATCTTGATTTTTAAACTTGAATATAGTTAACTCCTTCTACTCTGATAGAACAGATAATATATCTGATTCAAAGATAGTATTCTCACTATAATAGTTCTGATAGATTATATTGTTGTCTATATTCTGAAAATAATTCTTGTATACTTTTACAAAAGCTTCTTTTTAAAGCTTCTTCTATACTACTCAAATATACTGCTTAGTATACTTATAGTCTTTGTCTTTAGACATATTTTTTGCTCTGTTAATCTGTCTATAGTACAGAATTATATCTTTTCAGAGATTATACTATCTCTACTTCAATTCTACAAGTTCAGAGTCTTTCTCAATTACTCTTTTCTAGTCTTTATTCAAATACTTTAGAGCAGAAGGATTGCAGGTGAGACTTGTATAAATACAGAGTTTTACTAAAGCTTTTTATATTAGTATTCTAAGAAATACTGACTGTGTATCTTCTAGATCCTGGTTGAAATAGTGCTTGATTATACTACTCTTTTCATAGTCTATAGCTAGATTTTGTACATGCTTGTTCATCATTTCTTTAAAGAAGTCAGTAATTAGAAATTTCAATTGAATTGATATAGTACTGACTGTTAAAAACTTTTACAGTACTCTTTCTGTATTTATATTCTGAGTCAATTATTTTATCTTCTTGTAATATACTGAGTCTATATTCATTCTCTGTAAATTATTCTGTAGTAAGAGCTTCTGTTAAATAGATAAACTATTTTCTATCTGTATTACAGACTTCAGATTAGAAAATCAGCTATTTTCTCACTAATTTCTTTATATAAATCAGAATACTTTTTCAATAACTTAGTATATCAGTATACTATCAGATATCCTGAGGCTTTTTAATAAGTCTACTGGCAAAAATCTTATTCTGGAATTTAAAATCCAGAAAATCATGGACAATACAGAATCCCAGATTATTATTTCACTCAATATAGATATAGACAGGACTGGAGTGAATAGTCAATACTACTCTTTTTAAAAAAGACTGAGACTTATATCTTGCTCTTGTTTCTTTTACTTTTATTAAGACAGTGCCTGGCTTTTATAATAATAACTTTGCAAGATAGATAGTCTGGATCTATAACTATAAAGATCTTTATATTATTCCAGCAAAGTGTATTATTAGTTCTGCAGTATTCAGAGCTTTTAAGAAGAGTTCTAGGCTATATAGAGCTGCCTGTTATTATCTTTTATATTGTATTATATTGGGTTCTCTGCCTCTGTATTAGAAACTATATATCAGATATAGCAGTATTATAATACAAGTAATATAGAAAATTGTCTGTATTGATAGACTTTTAATCTCCAACTGTCTTGTTAAGAGTATAATTAAGTTTAAGAACTATAGCAATTAGCTGCAGTAATTGTAGGATCAGGTTATCTAGCTCTACAATAAATATAGAGATATATACTTCCTTGGTCTTGTACTTCAGATAGTAGAGAAAGTCTTGATCAAGTTTATAGCAATAATATATTCTCCAGATACAAACAAATATATAAAAACTATCTAGAAATTCCATGTTGTGCCTGTCCAGATACCAGATGGCACATGCTACATGAGAAGGACAGTAGAATAGTGTGGCTTTCATAGTCTTAGACTCCATAAAGCCTAGGAAAAATATGAAGAATAATAATAATAATAATAATAATATTCAAAAGGGTGTCATGATCTCCTTCCTCAACCACTCTACCATCACTAAGAACAACAATCTTATCCACTCAATGGGAAAACAGGAATACCTCAGCGCCATAAGATGAACCCTAGGCAGCTTACATCTCAGCATTTAACAATTTCCTACTTTGAATAACGGGAGAACTTGTGATGGCACCCCCTCCCGGACCGCCACAGACACACTAATACACAAGCCTCTCACTAGTCCCTTTACACTCAAATGTGGGTCAAAGCTATCAGAATCGAACGGCTCCCTGCCAGTATTCCGATTGGAGTTTATCGATTCTCTACTCGCAGGGGATTCGGTCACTAAAAACAGATGTGCTGACCGGAGATATATTTCAATTAAGCACCTCAAATAGACGTTTGTTTCTCCCAGTTGATATGGGCAACGACCGTACAGCAACATTGGAACCTGGAAGTCTTTTGTTCAATGCCTTCATTCTGGTCAATCATTTCCTGCCCCATCTGCTCCCATGACCTTTCCTTTGTCAACAATTCAGGCTCCCCTGTGGAAACATCTACCTGCCTCTTCACATGTAGGGTGGCCGGGTCATGAGCCGATTCCCCTAGGTGCATTCAATCATGCAGATAACAGAGAGCCGGCATGGGGAATTGGATCCGCCTTTGTGCCCATAGGTCTACCGCACACGCAATCTACACAAGGTAGAGGGGGGGGAGTACCCAATGGCCCCGGATATCCTCCTGCTTTGCCAACTTCTCAACCTTATGTGCATCCGATTACACCTACCCCTTCGCCAACTCCCTGGGCCGCACGCGAGAATGCGGAGAACAAAGGCCCAAGTGCTCCGGGTGATGCAAAATCTACAATCATGCTGCAGAAAGACTCGGACAGCAAATTTCCTTGCTCCTTGTGCAGCAAGTCATACCGACATGCAAAGCACCTGAAGCGGCACTTTTTGCGTCGTGAGTTGTCTACCCCTGGCTACATTGACTGCTGGCTAACCACATGCTCTCTTTTCTTCAATTTAGACACCGGTGATCGACCATACATGTGTGTGCTATGCAAAGATACATTCACCCGATGTGATATTCTTAAGCGTCACTTCCAAAGGTGCGCCTTGCGTCAGGGGAACCCTAAGGGGCTTAGCCACTTGTCCCATCCACATGCGTATGCACATAAGGCGAAGGCAGAAGGTATTATTCCAAATCACCATCCAGAAGATGCCAGTAGCTTCGTCCCGACTTCCAATGGCATTGGCAGAACAAATAGCCAGCTGAATGCTGCTCTTCCTCTGATTGATTCAATTACAACTCCTGCTTTGCCTAAACACCCTGCCATTCCACCCACCCGAACATCGAATCCGGATGCCGGTCTCTACAACTATGCAAGGTTTGGCGAGACTCCCTACAACCCCCACCGGTTTGGGTAGTCAAAGGATTATGGAGACGGCAGTTGAGTTGCCTGGATTAGGATTTTGACCAACAGCGTGGTTTTTTTTTCTCCTGTTCCGTTTTGTTACTTCAAACCGTGTAACATAGCTTGGGGTTGGTGATTTTTGCATGTACAATTAGCTTGACGGAATCAAACAGACATGGGCCCACTGGGGGCCCATGACAGAGAGGCAAAAAAAAAATCACCGGACGACCCTGGCAGTCTAGAACCACGGCATAGCCATTGCTCTCATTATTCCTAGGCAGATTCTGAATAAGGGAGTGCATCCAGCAGACTAGCCATTGAGAGTTCAAAAGTTATCTATAAGAACGGATCCTCAAACATATTCTCTAGACACCCTCCAAGATGAGCTATTCCAGGCACTTCAGTGTTCTTCTCTTCTGCCCCTGGTATTCTATCCTTTCCCTGTTCTTTTCAGAATTTTTCTTCCGGACCATCACTGTATCTTTCGGGATTCTGCTTACTTGACCTTGGATCAAGCGCCCAGAAAGAGACGAAGTACTCAATCCCTACGAGACCAAAGGCAACCGGATAAGAGGCATCAAGACAACTCTCGATTGGGCCAGGATGAGACACCGCACAACACGAGGGTCGGGGTGGATGGAGAGAGCAAATGAACGTGGCCATGCGAAGAAGCAACCTCGACAACGGCTCCGGGTCCACTGCTGTAGATTGATGGTGTTAAATGCAGTAACTGTGGTCACAAGTGAATGAATTTCCTAGTCAATAGAAGGTCGGGATTTTTCTGTGGTTCAAATTGCACTCATCTAGCTCCCTTATGTATATTTTGATCACTTTTGTTGCTGCCACAAGTCTACCCTGTGTGCAGACTAGAGGATTGTTCTTGTCAAAGACCACAGTCAAGATTGTAAATGTTTCTTAAATGTAGGCACCTTTGTTTTGTGAACAAAGGTGTCAACTTGTATTGGAATGAAAATCTTAGTCATTATCAGAAAATAGTCACATGAACACAAAAGATCCCATTGGGACCTTTTGTACTCATGTGATATTCCCTTATTTTTCATCTGTAGCCAATGAAATATGGAACAAGGCATTCTTATGTACTGTGCTTGAAAGGCTTCCAATATACCAGGACAAGTTCTTAGAAACCAATCATTGTTTACCCAATTCTTACATTTTACATGATCTTTCATTGATCTTACATATTTGTTGATCTTACATTACCCTTTACACTGACCTTACACATTAATAAGCTGGCAGCGAACCGAGCTGGGGGGTGGTAGGTTGGTGGTAGATAGAATTTATATGTGGCAAAGGTCGACACAGGACTCTTTTTTCTTTGCCCCTTGGATGCCTGTGTTGTTGCAGGATAAGAGGAGAATCAAGACATTACAGTTGACAGGACACTCAAATAATATTGAGAACTGACAGATCCACAATTTCTAATCTCTTTATAGACAATCATTCCCTAGGATTCAGCACATAAAAACTGCATACACCCCTGAGATCTTCCTGAATCTGATAAAGCTGTAAAAAGAGAGCAACACAGCAGCAATAGCTGCAGAAGAACCTATAATACTAACAGTAACTATTACTATCACTGACCAGCTTCTCTTTTGAGCAGTATAAATATTGATCAGAGCTGTAATCAATTTGACAAGTAAATGCAATAGCACTGGCCTAGGAGAGTTAATAAAAGAAGTACCTAGATAATCCAGCTGTATACTCATACTAGTAACTGATTGATAATCTATATTGGATTACTTTGCCAGGTCCAACCCAGCTAAAGAAGGCTGGATACCCCAGAGAAAAAGAGAACAGCTGATAAAGCTAGTAAAAGAGGATTTGGAATTGTTCTATTAGTAATATACTATACCCCTAGTTTCTCTACTACTTTTTAAAGGGAGGCAAATGTTTCTGGAACAACCTTATAGCCTGCAAGAAGAACTGAGTAGAAGAGAGTTATAGCAAGACTGTAATACTATAGAATACAATCCAAGTTAAGCAGTATATTCAGGTAACTATCCTTTGAGATATTCTGTTCATTTCTTGTTCCTTGAAATACTATTTTAAGCTACTGCTTAGATTTAAGTGTTATAAATCAAGAAAAAATCTGAGTAAGAACTAAATTGGTTTTCTAGTCTGTGAAGCATTGTAAAGACAGTATTAGAAGGTCTATTTATATTGTATTTAACTATTTGCCTGCACATACATCCAGAATCTATTTTAAATACTATAATATAAATACATCCAACACCAGGTGCATCTATTCTAGATATATATAGATATCTTTCAAGGTAGGCTCAAGGAGCAATGATTTCTTTGAATAAATAGTAGTCTCAAGAATAAGATTAAAAAGTTGGTAAAGTTAGAGATTGAACTCTTAAGCTCTCTACTACTTATACTTGTAACTTACAGAGTCTACAAAGTAAGTGCTAAGAAATATTTCCTTGCATTCACTACTATCCATACAACAAAAGATAGCTGTTACTCTGTACCTGTACAGAGTTTCCTCTATTAGCTAATGAATTGTATGCATCTATATATAAAAGCCTTACTACAAGAGTATTATCAGCAATTGAGTCCATCCTTTTTCCTGTAATCAGTTCAAGGCAGTATCTAGGCATGCATCTAGAGATGTGTAGGCCTATATACATGACAGCCTTCTATATGATTGTTGTAGAGGAACCCCACCCTCCAACTTGTACTTGTTGTTTGATGTGATATAGAGCAGCCACAGCAAATAATAGAATCTCTATAGCTGCAGGTAAGACAGCCTGCTTTAAAGCTGCAAGGATAAAAGCTGTTTATTAGCTTGCAGTGATTCTAGACACTTGGAATCAGAGAAGTCATACAATAGTACAGTATAGTTCTCCACAGCAAGACAGAGCAAATCTAGTAGATTGCAGTATAATCAGCTCAGGGCAGCAATTACAGCCAGACAATGCTATTTCTTACACTGCAAGTAAGACAGTTGTTGCTTCAGACATGTACAAGACAGTCACCCATCTTGCAAGCAATCAATTTCCAAAAATACACCTGAGAAACATGGCCAACCAGAGAGTACAAGGGCATGGAGTTGCTCAGATTGCTCAGCTGCAGATATCCTGTTGGTTATTGTAGCTAACCACGCTGACCGCGTTGGCTCTCGGAACTGACTACCTCCGCCAGTGTTAGCTGCGGAGTTATAATCTCCAACTTAGTCATCTTCACTTAGGATTATACACATATAAATGGGTGTATTCCTATAGATAGTTAGTTCTCATACTTACTAGATATACAATATCACCACTGTATCTTATCTCTCTTTCATTAACACATTGCAAAAGTCTAGATACTATATTGTGTCCCAGGCCTATTCCCCTTCTCTCCAGTAAAATTTTGGGAGGTCCTACGCATGTGAGCTGCTAGAAAATGGCCAAACAAGCTCTGTCACTGTCTTCTGTTGATGAGTTCCGGGGCTTAAAGAGAATCAAGGGCTCCAACATCTCTAGTGGTGAGTGTTATATACTTCATCTCCTTTGGCCTAAGCACATTGCAATGCTAACTTGGTGTCCAGGATTTCAAATTGGCCATAGGCTCCAGCGAAGCCGCGAAGTTGACGAACGATGTTTATCTTTACTTGACCTCCCCCAGGAACTGTTTGACTTGATCTGGGATTTTATCTTTGGCACCTTTTCTAGCTATGAAGAGAAGATTGCAATCTTTTACTTGAGAGTTGTGTGCCGTGAGTCCACCATGAACAAGTCCTGTATGATGTCCTGAATCCTAATATGTTACAGGAAAATTTGATGCGACAATCTTACATCTTGCCTACAAAGCTGTTGAAGAGGAACCGAAACGGGAGATTGATGGAGACCCATGCTTTCCATATGAGGCCTCTTTTAGAAAACCTCGAAGAGAACAGATATTGGCTCATTGGATAAACAATGCTCTGGCAGATGTTGACCTCAATGTCTGCAGATCTGCCTACACAGACCAACAAAGGGCCCACCTTTTGGTTCCAAACTTATCCGAGATGACGATCTCACGGATTCTCTTGAGCGGTCTAGACATTGCGCCGTCCAATTCGCTGACAATGACCATCAGAAGAGTTGCTGAAGAACAGAGATTTGGATTGTTATATCTTTCAGTTCTGACTCTGGGTCGAGTGAAAGCAGTTCTGTATTTCACTCAAGCCAAAGAAGAGAAAGTAAACTCTACTACTGAAAAGAATTATCCGTTCCTGTTGTCTGCTTATCAGGGTAGGTTCTGCCAAGGAGATGAAATTGAGGATCCCATCTTTGGAGATACTCTAATCACTGCCATTGTTGGCGGACAGGAAGAGACAGTCATGCTACTTCTCCGACGCGGCTGTTCCCTGCAGTATCGAGACTGGAACAGACAAAATCTGCTGCATTGGGCAGCTATCCGTGGCCTTCATAGGGTGCTGGAGAAAGTATCGAGATTTAATATGCTGAAATATGGTTATTCTACCGATCGAAGACAACGCACTCCTCTGTCCTATGCCGCTGAATATGGCTACACGAGTGCTGTTAAACTATTTCTGGAGAAAGCCCACGATGTAGCAAAAACTCGTGATTGCAGAGGTAGATTACCTCTGCACTATGCTGCCAGGGAAGGGCATGAGGGTGTACTCCGCTGCTTACTGATTGATGACCCGACCACTGTTTATTCTATTGACAGTACGGGCATGACTCCGGAGGTGTTGGCTAGACGTGAAGGCCATGCGAAGGCTGTAAACCTACTGGTTCTTGGCCATCGAAAGAACATTCGAGAGGAAATTTTGAAGGAGCCTGCCTGGATGGGGTTCCGAGATCTGAACCCTCCATCTGAGCTCTGGTACAGAGGTTGTACAGTGAGGATGTGGGCATCATGCTCACGCCGTTTACCTAGCTAGAAAGATATATAATGAAGCTAATGTAAATTAAAAAAAATACAAGAATAAGATGAGAACCAAACAAGCTTAGAAAACACGAGTGTCACTCAAATGTTATCAAGTTTATAAATTGTACTATCTTATATGGTCGTCTATCGAAGCTGAAAGGGCTGGAAGCCGGAATTGTGCAAATGACCCAGACGACTGTCAAGAGTGACTGAGTGACAGACTAATTGAGGTGACTGAGTGATTGAGATGACTGAGTGAATGGCCTGGGGTATGGAGCTCGAAACTTAAAAGGCCATGGAATGCTGAAAGGGTTCGCGGCTTTGCATGTTTCAGGTAAGGTACGTGGAAAAGGACCTTTTTGCGATAACGGCGGCAATGTGAACAAAAGTCCTCTTGGAGATGACTATGGTGCGAACCTGGTTCTCCACTGTGTCTCATTCGTAGTATCGAAGATCCCATTCCGCAGTGATTGGGGTGATGAGCTGGCGGACATACTCAAGCTGATGTTTCGATGGAAACAGCTTTCCAGTCAGAAATAATGGATAATCATCGAGTCTCTCCCACACTGTCATCTGCTCATCAATGAACATGTCCCATATTGTGATGTGCGAAGGAACCCTCCGATTAGTTGGCTTTGTTACGGTACCCTGGGTGGTTCTTGTCGGGTCTGTCACGATGCGGATTGCGAGTAACTATACACTACTCATCTCACCAAGCCTGAAAGTCCAGGCAGTCGTCCCGAGTATATTATGACGCAGGTTAAGGGTTGGTCACTCACCAGTGACCTGGAAACCTTTCGACGTGGAGCAACCGCATACCGGAACGCTCGAGAGTGGGCGAAGGAGAAGAGGGATGAATTTATTAGATCGGCAAATGAAAAGCACTTGCGGGCTAAATCCCAGCATTCTTCTATCTCCCAGCACCCGACAGCCTCCGATTTAACAACCGTCTTAGATGATTCCGATACATCAACCGAGTCTGATGAATATGAAGACGCCCTGTGGAGCTTCGCAGCTCCGATTGAAGGCGGCGAAGGGCTTCAGGGACAGCCCAAAAAGCCGAGGATCCGTGCCAGTGAATTCCCTGAGACAGTTGGCGACGTGGCCAGCCGCACAGATGGTGATAGTCCTACTAAGTTCTCCAACTGAGACAATGGTCAACTGCACCTAAGGTGCCAAAGGTATTGTGGATCATTTTTTGCAGTTACTTTCTTGGTTCTAGATACCCTGGGTGATTTTAGTCAATCAAATTCGAGGGCACTGTGCCCTAGAGATACCTTGCCTACCTCGCGTATTTTGTCTATCTCCATGCCTGAAATCTTGTGCAAATCCCCCTAAGATACAATGAGAAAGCCGCGCTTTGGAAGAACCTAGGGTAAATTTCACTAGTGTATGAACAATGAAAATTGTTGGGTATTTTGCGAAAGTCCTACACAGTAGGCGCAAATGGTGAAATGGGTGCTGACCTGTGGCTAAGCTCTGTAAAATAATGGACCCAGTGGATACTCTCATGTGGAGAGGGATATTCTAACTTGCATTTTCTCTGAATATCAGTCAAGTTAAGCACTCACTGCATCATAATGCTGTGCAAGTAGTGATTGAGGATGATTGCTCATAGTACAACTTCCCTCGCCCGATGCCTCTAGTACCATCCTCAACCAAACGGGTACTGCTCCTGGATCTGGTGGCCAACATCGGCGAGATCTGGCAACGCTGGCGCTCCACTAAGGGCAGAGTAGACTTCTGCATCGGGGCCCGTGTTATCTTGTCACCTCTTTGGCAACTTGCCCACCCCTCTTTCATGCAATCTCTCAATGCACCGCTTCATAAAACAACCTACGCGGAAACAATAAATTACACATAAGTAGACTATGGTTTGTACCGTCTAATACGAATGAAACACCAGAAATAATCCAAATCCACGACAACCTTGCGTACCAGCCGTAATGGCCTCCTAAAGTAGGCGCACCTGCTCAATGTGTGGTAGGTCCAGTGATCTTGATCACCACAGAGGTCAGCAAACCTGGCACACCTGAGAGGTCCGAAAATAGCAGACTGGTGGACGTGCTAGCCTATGCAGTATTCCTTACCTTTACTATCGCTGTACTCCTTCAGCCTTATTCTTCTAGTCAAATTGGGCGCTAAGTTAGAGAATGATCGGCCTCTTCCGTTAATGCCAGGCCACGCGACGCGGTCATATATTTTCCCGAAACCAAGCCTACATCACATGACTATTGATATCGTCCAGCTGAACGACACACGCAGGCTCCACAGATGACGTTTTGTCTTTGTCCATGAATGCAAATAAACCTCCATTCCTTGAGATAATTGTCCAGCATCCTTATATGTGATTACATCTGCAAAATAATTATGGAGTTCGACCATGTTGCTGAAAATAAACAGGAGCAGAAGTTCGCTGTTTGGTTGAAATTCTTTTTGAGCAAATCCCCGGAAATTTTGTCTATGGAACTTGCTTTGAAGCATAGGCCTGGCAAACCTCTGTCTGCATGTCGATGGAAGAACGGTGCTTTCAATATATGCTACCGAGTCAAATATGAAGATGGATTACATGTCATTGTTCGTTTTGCCGCTCTTGGAAAGGCTATTCTTCGCAGGGAGAAAGTCGAACACGAAGTTGCAACTATGAATTACCTACATCGCAACACCTCGATACCTGTTCCTGAAGTGCTCGGTTCCGGCGTCTGCTTGGCAGGCCCATACATTGTTATGCCGTTTATTGGAGGAGAGCCGTTATCGCAACTCCTTAAAGCCGAAAAAGAAGGAAGGCCAGTTCTGAATCCACAAATGAGCGATCGGAGCTTGAGGAGAGCTTATCGCGAAATGGCTGCGCTCATGCTCGAACTATCTAGGCCTCAATTTGATGCTATTGGAGCGCTTGAGGAGAAGGGGGGGGAATTTATTGTCACTAGACGACCTCTCACATTTAACATGAACGAACTGATGATGTCGGCAAATCTGCCCGAAGAAGCTTTCCCCTCGCACACCTTCAAGTCAGCCGCAGACTATTTCGAAGCGCTTGCTCAGCTGCAGTTCTCCCATCTTCAATTACAACAAAACGATACTGTTAGTTGCGAGGAGGACTGCAGGAAGAAATTCACGGCCCGCTGTTTATTTCTTAAGGCTGTAAAGAGTATCTTCCCCGAGAGTTGTCAAGGACCGTTTCGACTGTATTGTGACGATTTCCGTCCTTCAAACATTCTTTTCGACCTTGAGAAATCCTGTGTCTCTGGGGCTATTGATTGGGAGTTCACATATGCTGCACCTGCTGAATTTACATATGTAGCTCCCTGGTGGCTTTTGTTGCACAGTCCGGAGGACTGGGAGTCTGATCTCAATCAGTTTCTAATTCGGTATACTCCCAGATTTCGGGTTTTTCTGGAAGCCCTAAGGGAATGCGAAAATGAGTTGATAGAACGACGTACCCTCTTGGGGTCACAGCGTTTATCTACGCGGATGGAACACTCCATGGAAACTGGGTTATTTTGGGTATGCTTAGCAGCGAGATACAGCTCCATGTTCGACGAAGTCTACTGGACTTTTATCGACCAGCGATATTACGGACCCTTTACTTCACTTGGTGACCGTATACAGCTTTTGAACCAAGAGCAGCAGCGTGAAATGGATGAGCTAGCGAGGCTCAAGGTCTCACAATCAGATGCGGATGACGAGGACTTTGACGATCACTATCCTATCGATAAGTTACTTGAATTATGATTTTGTATGTCCTTGACACCTGTGTTGTGACCCAATAAGGTCTACTTTGCGAATAGAAATAGATCTTATCCTGGAATCAATAAAAGTTTGAGCTAATAAAACAATCAGGGTGGTGAAAGGGTGCGTTTCCTTCCATGATTGGTCGCTCGGTCGCAGTCAAATGCATGGGTATGCCTTCTGCCTAGTTCCTCAATCCATAAATATCTCTCCTCTTTACCCCGCCACAGTTGGGCTCCAAAGTGTCCTGGATCAAATTCGACAACCAAAACACTTTACAAGTAAGTTTCTAATATAGGATATGGTCTATGATATATGACTTACTTTGTGAAGGACCTCATCTCTCTGAACCAATTAAATCTTAATAATCAAGTCATCTCAATCATGAGTGACAACGCAAGCGATCAGAAGGCTCGCGAGAGCTTCGCATCCATCCTCAGCTACTATTTTCACAATCGTGAATCGTTGGAAAGGGTTCCGGACTGGGTTGATAGGCCTGAAAGCGGCAGTATCATCATCGGCCTTCTCAGGGATAGTGCGCCTACAGATGAACAAGTAGAAAAGGCAAAGGAGGAGTTACGGACTTTAATGGCCTTGGAAGAGATCAAGGAAAAACTGTCGGAAGCGGAAAAGGATGTTCTGGCTGCCGCGGCCAATTCTAGCCGGGCAAAACGACTGCAAAACAAGAAGAACAAATAGGCATATGGACATGGTTTTGGACTTGAATATCAACGCACGCGTTTTGCCCAACTCTCTATGTTTGATCGACTGTAGCAATTGAATGATGGTTATGTGATATTGTTTTCAACAGGGTCAGTACCTTAGTTCAGAAATGTACCTGCAAAGCAATTTCCCAATGGTGTGTTGGCACAAGTGCATTGCTGTCATTATAGATTCAATTAATGACTTTTTATACATGTCTGACAAGGACCTTTTACCCATTATTGTTTGCCTTTCTCCTGGACATGTTCTTATAGATTGGGCAATCTACTGCATCTATCAGCTGAAAGGATGAATGTGGAACTTGTCACAATAGCTACTCTAGTGGCAGGCTTCATTCCAATTTGTTGCACAGCTTTAATCCTGCAGTCTCAGTCCGGCGGATATAGCCGATTATGCCTGATATTTCTTTACCTTCCTCTTCTCAGCAGCTCATCCCGATCGTGACCGTTGGCAGTCTCTCAAAGAGAGGTTCGAGCAAACTGAGCTTCTCAGATAGCTTCGACATATTCCTTCCATCCTTGTCTAGCAGGAACGCCAGCCTTTTGCCCATGGCGAAGGAGTTTGTGAAGGGACGGCTGAAAGGATATTGTGTCGGCATATGCGGAGGAGTTATCAAGAAAACTAAAGAGCGTAGACTGATGAGTGGGGGGTTGGTAGAATAGGGACGAAGGCTGTACTTATACTGGAAAGCAAGGGATGAGGGGCTGCACACTAAGCCTGGATAGGGAACCAGATGCCTATGTGATCATTGTGGAGGAAACCTCCCCCCTACCTCCCCCCCACCTTCAACTCGTGCGCGCCGTTCGATGTGACGTAGAGCGGCCACAGCGAATGATGGAATCTCTACAGCAGAGGGTGAGACAGCCCACTTCAAAGCTGCATGGATAAAAGCTGTTTGTTGGCCTGCAGTGCTTCCAGACACTTGGAATTGGAGGAGTCATATAACAGCACATCATGGCTCTCTACAGCAAGAGAGCAAAGCTGGCAAGTTGTGGCACAGTCAGCCCAGGGCAGCAACCACAACCAAACAATCCTATTTCCCACACTGCAAGTGAGACAACCATTGCTTCAGGCATGCATGATACAGTCACTGTCTTGCAAGCAATCAATTTCCAAGAATGCACCTGAGAAACATGTCCAACCAGAGAGCACAAGGGCATGGAGTCACTTGAATCACTCAGCTGTAGATGCAGCACAGCTGCGGCACAGCAAGGCCATGATGGTAGAGGGGAAATGAGATGTAGACGGAAGAGATCAAGATCTGAGGGAACGCAAACCAAGCGGCGAGGGATTGGATCTTTATGTCAACCAAGCGGCGCGAGGCGCTTTACCCGAATAGGCACGCTATACCACAATAGGAAATTAGGTGTACCCGAGCATTACGGAGTAGATACTTCCTCCAAACGACATCTAGAATATATTCCCCCGTAGAAAACTATATATTTTTTATATAGTGAAAGAGACTACGGCGTGCGCATTCACTATCATGACGTGTATGGTCCTATTGGACTGGGATATCGTCATTGCTCAATGCGATACATTATGTACTCAGCCTCAAATTGGAAGCCCGCTGTTAAAAAGTTTGTATAGTATATCAATACAAGTTCATATAATTAAAACCGGAAAGAAAAACCCCAAGATACCACTGACCAAGCCCAGTGGCACGCAGCAGCCTCGATAACATCAGAAAACGAGTAGGACATAAAAACACATGTTGAGCTGGAGAGGAATAGCAATGAAATAAGTATATATATCCCTCCTCGAGTTTCGCCAAAAAAAATCGTGTTGAGAAAAATAATCGAAGATTCCAAAGATTCTACGCTTCATCTACATGCTGGGAATCACAAAAAAACTGCGCCAGAGCGAGGGAAAAAAAAACGGTAAATGATCAAACATAATGTCAACAAAACGCAAGTCTACCAGTCATTAGGGTGAGGTAAGTACTAAAACATGGTGGTCGAAAGGAGACATGTCAACCGTCTCACGAAGATATCATCATGGGTCTATCGCCATTTTCCAGGTCAAGTTTCTCTTGCTGGGCCATAGCTTGGGCCGATACGATCTCTGCAAGGCGTTTCAATCGAGGTGTTTGAAGGACTAACATAAACATAATTAGCTTTTTCATGCCGCCAACATCGAGGGTATGTTAATAGAGTTGCTCACATGAAGGGGTGTAGGTTTCCAAAGCCGTAATTACCCTAGGCTCGGCAATTTCGTAAGGACCGCTGTCTTCCATGTCGACTGCGGTCAAAAGGAGCACGTCGCTCTTTTCCGTTACACGAGATGCAACTGCCTTCATGATCTCGCCGTTGATGGGCTGCTCATAGTCGGCCACCAAGTACTGATTGAGGAGCTTTTGTATTTGGTTCGGGGAAAGCCTAGTTGCGTTTAGTCAGTCGCTATAGCAATACAAGAGCGAATAGAGTAAATACTTACATCCAGCAGATATCTTGTATAATCTCGATGTCGTTCAGGGTCGCTTTCTTCAGCTGGAGCAGCTTTGTTGCTTGCTGGAAGAAGTTAGTAACTCGAAATGATGCAACGTGTGAGGATTGAATGATCTTACCATAAGATGCTCCAACTGGAGTGTCCCCTCCGGCATGTCGTGGCTCTTGCACCACTCCTCAATTCTAGTGATATTGTAGTTGATTTGGAGACCACGTTTCCAGGATAGGAAATTGCGCCTCATCAGGAGGTCATTAAATGCGGTCACGCCAACTAGTCGAAGGAGTTCGGTAGTCGTTTGGGTGATTATCGAATCTTCAAGATAGTATGCCTTCATAGCCTTGTAGACGTTGTTGAGAAGGCTTAGGAGGTTATCCATGCTGTATGCCGGGCTGTTGTTCGAAGGGAGGAGCTTGCCGAGGAACCGGTTCGTCTCATTGGTGACGAAGCCGGGGAGAGACTGGGATTCAATGATCGCTGGAACGATCATCTTGTAGAGCTTCTTCTTCAAAACCTTCATCCAAGTATGATATATGTTGAATTCCAAACTTTCCAAATCATGCTTCACGATTTCCAAGAGACGATCGTATTCATAGTTGTCGGTCTTCTGAGCTTCATACCAATCTTCAGCGAGGAATACAAAAGACAGCATTTCGTGCACGTTAGACAGCCAGAAGGCCCCCGGGTTAATTGCATCATCGCCCTCATGCTGCATTACTTCCTGTTGAATAGATTGCATCACATTTGCTAGGAATCGCTCAGATTCCTTGACGAAACCGTTGTTCCACATCTCAGAGGTGACAAGGTTTATGAGATATGCGGGGAAAAGGACTTCCTTTTCGGTGGGTTGTGGGCTGGATCCCGGAAGTGGTATTTTCAGATTCCGAATAAGCCCCATTGCCACTTCATCGTTCAATTCCTCCTCATCGGATAATAGAGTTTCCAGTTCTGTCTCTATAGAATCAACACCTGGTACAAAAGTCGAGCCTGACAGATTGGAGCGTGCGGCAGCGGTGCTGGGGAAGGCCATCGAGACTGGTCGCGGATTGAATGCGCCGCTGAACCGATCTGTTTCAATCTTTTCGGCGCCAGCGCTGCGTCTCTTCGGTTTCTGTTTCTTTGACGAAACCAAGTTGATCAATCCAGTCACTGCTGGCTGGGGCACCCCGTTGCTATAAATGTCTCCATTCACGCCATTGACAGGCATTGCGCGTTTTGCAAGTTCCAATTCATCTTGAAGTTCGGTAATTTGTTGACGAAGAGAGATCTGCTCGTTCTCATGCTCGGTATTAACTCGCTTAAGATGTTCAAGTTCGCCATTTGCTGTTTGAAGAGATTCACGCGATACCCTTTCTTCTTCTTGTAGGCGTTTAACCGTTGCCAACGCGTCCGCGTGTGTTTCTTGCAGTTTTTCCATTTCTTCCTCGAGTGCTGCTAGACGCGCAGCTGTGATACCAGCCTGGTTTGCCTCGGCTTGTAATTCTCGCGAGCGAGCCTCTAGAGCATTGTGTCGACTCCTCCATGACTTAACTTGACTCTCATAGTTTTCAAGTTGTGTTGCCAAGGTCTTGTTCTGCTGCTTCAAAGACCCGAGAGACTGGGTGAGTTCCACAACCTTATTCTCCAGTTTGTACGATATCTGCTTAAGATCGCGTGCTTCTTCCCGTACTTTCTTGTATTCTTCTCGGGCCTTTTTGCCCCTCCATAAGTTCTGGATAATGACAACTTTTCTGCGATATTGTCGCCAGGCGCGCAGCTGTCGCCAGGATCGGAATGCGCGTTGAATTGTCTTGGCGGCGTTTCCGAGGATAGTATCCATGATGTTTCTCCGGCAAAGGTAGCCCTTGGCAATTGATTCGAAAGTAATAAAGTCATTCCGTATCCTAAGGAATCGCTTACGCTCTTTCTGGCCTCGCCACACTCGCTGTATTGTCGTTGCAGCCTTAATCCGGCGAATCTCTTCGGCACGTTCCCGAGCTAGAAAACCTCTGATGACGCTCTGGAGTGTAAGAATAGAGTCGCGGGCTTCAAGATACTTTCGTCGATAGTATTTGCATTTCAAATTCTTTTGTATCATAATTGCGCATTCGTTCAGCCTGGAAGTTCGGAGGTTCTCCAGGAACGCGAGCATGCCTGCTCGGAAAAAGATCTTTGTCAAGCCGAGTTGGTATTTATCCTGCTTCTGGTGGCTGATATCGCCTAGGGCTTTGCGTAGAATGGCATGGCACATATCACGGATCTCTGACGTCCACTGTGACGAATGGCAGAGCATATAGTACCTCAATGCAAATTCTTCGTATGTCCAGCGGGTAGGGTATCCAGCACAGCTTATCCGAACGGTCTCGAGGACACCACAAGCCCTGAGTTGACTAAGAACCATTGGGCCTTCAAATTTCCAAGCTTCCTTGCCTTCATTTGGTTTTATACATCGAATGTAATGAACATCGGTAGAGTTGATGGTATGCATAAGTTCGATCAGGGATGATTTGAATATTCCTCCCAAGGTGGGCTTCCGATTCACAGCCACACCGATTCTCCTGCCGGGGGCGGCTACGGCACGGGACGACATCGAAGCAGAGTCTTTTTCACGCACGGCAGAAGCAGCTTCGAGTATGGCTTTCACAAAAGAATTTGAAGACCGTCTAAGAATCTCCATGTGCTCATCAGGAACTGTATCCCTGTTCTTTTCGATGAAACCATCCGACTCGTACGTGACATCAATTGCGTAATGACAAACCGTGAACGCGGATTTGCCAAATCGGGGCTTCTTGTAGAACTTTTGCTTGTTGGCAGCATAGTGGTGGTGCAACTTCGTGACAAACTGATCATCGGATCCCATCGGTAGCCGAGACTCTTCGTCCAATAACGAGAGGATTCCCAGCTTCCCTTCAATCAGATCGATACAAGGCTGGTTGTCGGAGAAATCGATAAAGGTCCAGTCAATTTGCTCCTTGACGTATTCTTCCTGCTCCAGCTTGAACACATGCTGATTGAACTCCTGTTGTAATTTCTCGTTGGCGTAGTTGATGCAAAATTGCTCAAAGGAATTTTTCGCGAAATGTTCAAATCCATAAATATCCAGCACTCCAATAAAAGAGCTCACCCTGCTCACTACCTCATCTGTAGCCAGGCCGCGATTTATTGTCTCTACGAGCCAGTCGAACAAGCTAGAGTATATGAATTTTGCAACCGAATCTCGAACAACAATGGCTTGCTGCTGAGTTAAGTTTGAAGTTATCTTCTCGCCTCGGGTGATTAGTTGTTTCTTGACAATCCATCTTGAAAACTCGTTTGCATCGATACCCAGCATTTCACACGTCCGGATAAGGGACGGCTCTGTCGGGGAGAGCGAAGAGTCTGTGCGAGTAGCGACGATCTTAACATTGCCCAAGTGAAGAAGACCAGACAAAATTTTGAAGATATCACGCTGAGTTTCCTGCGAGACGCCGATGGTCGTGAGAGATTTGCGGGTGGCGTCAAATTCGGCCTTGTCATCGACACCATCAATCACCGGAGTACCTCCTTGGTTTAGGTAGTCGAATTCCTCGATCGGCAAGAGACCCAACTCTTGACGTTCTTCGTCCGTTGCTCCGCATGCAAGTTGGTAGAAGATGTGATAATTCCTCTCTTTCAAAGGCTGGAAGACCAGTCTAGATCGCTCGAGCAGATATGTCCGAATTTTGGCCCCAATAATATTTGTTTTGGCGTCGAACATAATCTCGATATACTTGCCAAATCGTGACGAATTGTCGTTCCTGGTCGTTTTTGCGTTTCCAAATGCTTCCATCACAGGATTTGTTGCCAGGATCTGCTCCTCCGTCTCGCTGATCGCGTCGGCCCTTCCAGCCGAATATGCACCGGATTGTTCTGGTGTCCCTCGAGTCGCAAAGTAGCGCATGATGTATTTTGCACTCACCGTCTTACCTGCTCCGGATTCACCTGAGACGACAATTGTTTGATTTTTTGCATCCCGGAGCATGTCTCTGCGGATAATCAGCTTTCCGCCACGAAATGTCCAAGTAAGGTTACTCACGCGAAAGCCTCCTCGGCGATGGCAAATAGATGAGGCGCTTGCGAGGCTCGTTGCTTTCCTGCATACACCTGAACCATCTGTGGTACGTATAGGGAATCAACCCGGGCAAAAGGGTTGGTTGCTATCAGCACGATACCGCTATATGTGTAGATCTCTTTCTGGTAGTAGCGTAGCTTGATGGCCTGCAACACTAGAGGAGTGTCAAAAGATGAATCGCTATGGAAGATTGACGTGGACATGCGGCATACCTGCGGGCTCATTCAGGTGAGAAAGGTTTGTGAGGTCCTCGCTGGCCTCTAACATGGTCGGGTTCATCAACGGAGGTAGGGCTTCATTATTGTTTAGCTGTAGAGCAGCGTGGGTCGTCTCTATCGTTTTTGTCTATTTGGCACGAGCAATATCAGTCGATCTGAAGAGACGAGCAAAGTGCATGCTCCCCAGGCAGGTCACTAACCTCCCCGTTTTCCAGCGAGAAGACCAGAGTAACTTTATCCCCATCTACCAACTTCTCCACCACTTCTGAGGCAACCCATCCCTCCGCAGCATCGGGCTGCCATGCCCGTGTGCCAACGTCGAAGCTGTGGGCCATGTCGACGATTCCGGAGCGCAAAAATCCGATAAGGCTCAGAATCTGTATCAGCAGAGCTGGGCGTGATAGAGTTCGAGAAGCCCTAAGTAGACAAAAGAGCTGTTGGTTGTTGCATCTATGGAGTGAAAGAGGGCGTTAAAGATAGCAAGAAAGAAGCCGTAATGAATGACTTGCTGATAAGGAAAGGCGTGGACCTGCACAATACTCCGGGAAAACGTCGCAGCACGACGGGTGCAGACGGTGGTGGTATAGGGTATAGATGAGCTTGTTGGGAACTTTTTGGAAAGAAGGGATATATGAGGCCCTAGCACGGAGCAACGTCGCAGCGACAGCCGGAGGTGAGATGTGGACCTTGTGGTTGGCTGGAGGGCCCCTGAGTCTGGCGCTGATGCGGAAAAACGCTCGGAGCTGCCCAAACAGGCTTGGCGGCGGCAGGGAAGGTGGACCACACGTGAAGCCCGTGTTTCATCGCGTTTCTTAGCCTGGAGATACCCCAGCAAAACCACTCTTCGAGATACGTCCTTGCAAGCCTCTTACCATGATGTTGGGCAGCTAGCTGTGTATGTGGGCCAAAATTAGAATGTGCCAACTCATCACCACCAACTCGTTTGGTCGATTTTTGTTTCGTAGAACTTTTTTCATTAAGGGCATTTCTAGACTAATAGGGATTATTTTGCAGAATAATAAGGACAACAACCACGCCTCACGCCATCAGTATTGAAGGAGAATGCAGCACCGAAATCAAGCCCTCCCATGAAGGGAGGTCGATTTCCGATTAGGGAACTGATGCCATGTCCTCCGACCGCATAAACTGGGGCAATTTTAGAAAACAAGGCACGGAATGATGATGCAGGTGGAAAAAAAGATTTTGCGCATTACAGTCTGTAGGGGGTGAAATCTCGATGCATAACAAGGGAGGGGGAAGGTAAGAAAACCAGACGGGCATCTAAGGACTAGGAGGAAAGTCATAAACGAGCAATAGGGGAGGTGCAGGCAGTATCTCATGCAAGGAAAAGCAACGCGGATCGGGATATTCGTCGACCATGTTCCGATAGTGAGGCGAGTATTTTAGCTCTGTTTACACTCCGGCGCTTCTTTCTTAGGTCTCGAACCATCGTCCTGGGAATAATTGTTAGCAAATGATTCATATAAACACCATGCCCCAAAAGGAAACGCGTACCTCCTCGTCAGAGTCATCATCAATATCGCGATCTGACCTCCGATCATCGTCGTCGTCATCATCATCCTCGTCATCATCCTCGTCGAAATCTTCACCATCAAAGTCATCTCCGATCTCCTCGAACCTAAGCGCCTCTCCAGTGAACCAATCGATCGCACGTGGAATAAGCTTCTCCTTGATATCCTCTCCTAGTTGATAGTCCAACTCCAGGCGTTCCTCGATGTCAGAGGCCACATCGTCATCCTCGTCCTGCGGAGGGGTTGGGGGAGAAAAGAAGTTGAAAAATGACTCCGTGGGGACGGTGACTTTCACGACTCTTGTTTGTTTGGTGTCTATTCATTCGCACCAAGTTAGCAACGATGGTTGGGTTGGGAAGGAGTTGGCAAATAACTCTTACTCTTATTTCTCTGCTTTTTGTTCTCAATTCGCACTGTCAGATCCTTGCCTTGCTTCCAGTCAATCTTATCGCCTTCCGCGTGGTCATAAATGAAATCTCCACCATAGCCGTTTTCTTCTTGGTAGAAGTAACTCTTCGAGATAGTCTTGTTGGTGAAGAAGTCATTCTCGGCGAACTCGAAAATCAGGCGGAATCCTGGGCGATCAAGGTACTCCATGCGAATGTCCGTTAAGTGCTTCAGAGCTTCCTCATCGTTTTCGGTCACCATATCGGCAAGCGAAATTTGGTTTTTCATAGCAGAAAGCCAGAACTCAGGAATACCCTTGGCCGCGGGCTCGTCAGCATCATCCTTCTTGGTTTCCGCTTCCTGCTCCTTCACATCGGCCTCGTCCTCGTCCTCATCTTCCTTGCCAGCCAAAACATCATCTTCCGTCGGCTCAGCTTGACCGTTGATGATCGTTGCTCTTTTCTCATAGAGAGGGGTAAATTTGGCGAAGTATTTCTTCTCTAGCTGTAGAACTTCTTCCTGGAACTCTGCCTCCAGTTTTGAGTGTTCCTTCTGGATGCCCTTGAGGCCGGCCACTCGGCGACGAACGGGTGCGGGCAGAGATTCGATATAGCCAGATGAGCGGCCGATAAGAGAGCCAAGTTTTCCTTGGATCATTTCAACCAACTCTGGCCTTTGCGCAAACAGTGAGGCGGCTGTAACACGCTCAAGGTCCTCTGAATGCAGTAAGTCCAGTTAGCTTCACGGGTACGGACGCGAAATAACGGGGGAATAGGGCAGGGCAGTCCCTAAAGGGAGAAAAAGTACCTTCTTTAATACTCGCAATGCCTGGTTGCTGGGCATGAGATGAGATGGGTGCATTGTTTGCTGGGGTGTTTTGTGGTGTGCTGTTTGGAGAAGGCGGTCAGTATACTGGATGAACGGATGAGGGGAAGGGAGGCCTTACGGAGCAGTGGGAAAGTCCAGCTTCTTGTTTGGGATAGGCTCCGCCATGGCTGAGGATTAGAGAGGGCACAACGGGGAGAAGATATAGCTCGCTGATGAGAGATACAAGAAGAGGCGAGAGGGAAAGTGTGATATGATGGAAATTTTTGGAGTCTTGCATGGAGGACTTGGTGGGAAGTCTTAGTGCCTTTTTGTTGAGGGGTCTTGGCGGCCACTTCTGCGCTAATTTGACGCCTTCTTAGTCACCCACGGGCCAGAGGCAACTACAGTCTGTCCCACGGAAACATGATTTTCAGGTCCATCTTTTTCTGCTTTTACCTTTAGACGGGATTGTCCAGTGAGAGTTCTTGCAGCCCTATGCGCATCGTACCCGGTACAGTACCAATAATGATATGGGAAGCCCACGTTGCACCGTCTGGAGTGCATTTACTTACCAATCAGTGCAGCATGCCTTCCTCACAAATGCTTGTAATCCACGACTTCAACCTGTAGATAACAAGTAATCTGTACTAGTCGCCTTGTGACTAGAGTCTGTAAGCTGGACGGATTCTATATATTCTCTATTACTTAAACAGTGCCAAAGTAATAACACATACTCCATACCGAGTCCATCCCTCAACGTTGTCAGGCGCCCTAAAAATAACCGCTCCACCTGCTGCTTTTAGCACTTTTTGTTATCTACGCCCGCTCACGTGATGATAACAAAATGCTTAATCGCGGTTGGAGATCTTAGCTTTAACGACATCGGAGCCATGACGCTTACAGGTACGTACGGAGGAGGTCCGCAGGAATCAGGCACTCATCCAACTGTTACTCTCTTTTACCATGGTGAAGCCTAGAGTTTTGCAGTGGTAACCTCTAGAACCTGGCGATATCGCAATGGATGTTCTTTAAACCTACACAGTGACCCCCAATTAGCATTAGCTCTTCCTGAACATAATCTACTATCTAGTATGGACGGCCACCGTGGTCGGCTGGGCCACCGTCGATCCAGCTCGATGATGAGCAGGTATTTTATTCTTCTTTATGTGACTATCTATCGGCTTTCGCTAATGGTTCACGAAGCGCGAGCATCATCTCCGATGTGGTCATGGCACAGGACGAAGTATGTTTGCTTACCTGCTCCCATCCCCTGGCAGGAATGGCCTGAGAATTGACTTGAGCTAGGTTTATGCTGGTCCAGTTTCAGAAAGCATTCCTTCAAGTGTCGCTTCATTTGTTCGCCGCCAGCACCGACGAGACTCGTCCCTTAGCTTTACATACTTCCAAGAGAGTAATGAAACGCCTCAATGGTCAGATGAAGAAGCAGTGGAAGCTGAAGAGGAAGAAGAAGAAGAGGAGGGAGGAGGCTACGGCGAGGTCGAATATTTAGAAGATGAAAATGATTTTGGCATCCCCCCAAGCCCCGATAGGGATTTCCACCGAAGCATCTCGCCTGATGTCCCATTACTCCAAAGACTTCCCTCGAGAACGGACTCCACTAGTCGACGGTTTGGCGAGACAACGAGTCAAAAAGTATACATTGCAACGGAAGATCTAACAGTTATGATCACCGGGTTTTCCACTAGCGCCGCCGGTTTTGCTGTGTACCTTGCGATCTGCCTCCTCTCATGCGGTCTGGGATACCTCCTTCTCCGCTGGCTTCCTAGATGGCGAGTGAAATTGATCGGCCGCCCAACACCTTTCCACAGCTGTCAATGGGTTGCGATTGAGGTGAGCTCTCCATGCCTGGCTATCCACGGGCCCTTGCTGAACTTCGCATAGAATCAATGGGGACAGTTCACGATCCATCAAGTTACGAAGCAGCCATACGGTCACCCATTGTCCACCATTTTTCCTAGCCTAGGCAAAGAGGTTGAGTCTGTGGGTTTCGACGACGACGATGATCCGATACTTCAGAATATTAGGTTTCTGGATTATCGTTACGTTCGATTTTATTATCATCCTTATCAGTACAAATTTTTGTCTCTTAATGCCTGGCGTGACCCTGCATGGACCAGCGTGAAGGAATTAAGGAGCGGCCTGGATGCAGAAGAAAGGGATCTTCGCGAACAGGTGTTTGGACCAAATATAATCGACATTCACCAGAAGACTATACCACAAATATTAGTTGATGAGGTATGTCTTGCACCCACTAAACCACCGCTACTCATTTATCACCCAGGCTCACTGGCGTAGGCATTTCATCCCTTCTATATTTTCCAAGTTGCGAGTTTAATCCTGTGGTCACTGGATCAATACTACTATTACGCGGCCTGTATATTCTTTATATCCAGCTTCAGCATTGCAGCCACTGTTTTTGAAACGAGATCGGTAAGACTGTACGATTCTTGGTATCGATGAAGTGCGCTGACCTGTCCCATTGAGACAATGCGTCGTCTACGGGAGATCTCTCACTTTGAGTGTGACGTACGCGTACTTAGAAGCGGATTCTGTGCGTGTCTCCCACTCTATGCAGCACACACTATATAGTTCTGACTAGTACTAGGGAGATACATATTGTCTACTGAGCTTGTTCCGGGCGATGTATATGAGATCTCTGACCCTTCATTGCAACAAGTCCCGTGTGACAGCCTCTTGCTAGCAGGCGACTGTATTGTCAACGAAAGCATGCTCACAGGTTTGCAATACATAAATATTCCCTCGGAATG
Organism: Polytolypa hystricis UAMH7299; assembly: GCA_002573605.1. Lineage (NCBI taxonomy): Eukaryota > Fungi > Ascomycota > Eurotiomycetes > Onygenales > Polytolypa > Polytolypa hystricis. The sequence goes on along the minus strand of PDNA01000070.1, from coordinate 111,455 downwards.
CGTATAGTTCTAATGCAATCCAGGCGAATCGGTTCCGATTTCGAAATTTCCCGCCACACAAGAAGCCCTTGACTCTCTTAATTTGAGCACAACTTCTATGCAACCCAATGTAGCAAAGCACTTCCTATTTTGCGGTACGAAGATAATACGAGCCAGACGTCCTCAGGATTTAGAAGACGACGAAGCTGCTGCTTTGGCGATGGTAGTGCGTATTGGCTTCGACACGACGAAAGGCGCACTCGTACGGTCCATGCTCTTTCCAAAGCCGTCAGGGTTCAAGTTTTATAGGGACTCCTTTCGATACATCTCAGTGATGGGTGCTGTTGCTAGTCTAGGATTCCTTGCATCTTTCCTAAATTTTGTCCATCTCGGTGTAAGTCGTCTATGCCATTCAGCGAAATCAGTTCTGACCGCGAGAAAAGCTTCCATGGCACACAATCATAGTGCGTGCGCTGGACCTGATAACTATCGTCGTTCCTCCGGCCCTGCCTGCGACGTTGACCATTGGTACAAATTTCGCGCTTTCCAGGTTGAAGAAACAAGAAATATTCTGCATTAGCCCTCAAAGGTATTTGACCAATGGAAGATCAGACATTGATCTAACTCTTACAAGATGATATACAGGGTAAATGTCGCAGGAAAGCTTGATGTTGTCTGCTTTGACAAGACAGGAACTCTCACAGAAGATGGACTAGATGTCTTAGGCGTCAGGCTTGTGCATGGTGCCGACCGGAGGTAACTAATATTTACACACATGCGCAAGGCTCAGTAATATTTGGCACGAACTTACTCTCGTTTCAGGTTCACCGATCTACTACCACAGGCCTCCGAGATACTCTCTCTTCCGCCTTGTCAGGACCCGACAATAGATTATCGCTTCAACAAATGGGTCATCTTTACTATGGCAACTTGTCATTCTTTGAGTATAGTTGATAATGAGCTAATCGGCGATCCACTTGATTTGAAGATGTTTCAGTTTACAGGATGGTCCTTCGAGGAAGGTAGCCAGAACGCTAATATTGGCGCTGAACATGATTATCTTTCACCATCGATTGTTCGACCACCGCCTGATTTCGTTACGTCTGACATTTTTGAGAGTCATGTGAGTTTAACTATGAAATGGTGCAGACTATTGATATTGACGATTGGTGCAGTGCCCAATAAACGAACTCCATGTTTTGAAATCTTTTGAGTTTGTTTCCCAATTGCGCCGGTCGAGTGTTGTTGTACGACAGCCTGGTGTACCTAGTGTGTCGATTTTTGTTAAAGGAGCACCAGAATCTCTCAGGGACATATGTGTGCCCGACAGCTGTTAGTCCACACTCTTCCCTGTCTTATTTCAAATAAGCTTACCCTTCGTAGTGCCGCCCGATTTCGACGAATTACTTAGTTATTACACTCACCGCGGCTATCGTGTGATTGCTTGCGCAGCAAAACGTGTCCAGGAACTTAGCTCATTCCAGATCCACAACATGCACCGAACAGAGGCGGAATTCGATCTGGAATTTATTGGATTTGTTATTTTCGAGAATAAGCTCAAGCCGAGTACTGAGGGCGTTATCTCAGAGTTGAACCAAGCTGGCATTCGCAGCATCATGTGTACTGGTGACAACATCTTGACAGCCATCAGTGTCGCCCGTGAATGTGGTCTTATAAATAGCTTGAACCCATGTTTCGTTCCTCGTTTTATCGAAGGTCAGTTAACCAAAACTGTTTTTGAATGGACAATGGCTCATCATGCGCAGGGAATGTACTTGATCCGAAATCGCATCTTGTCTGGGAAAGTTGCGATAACCCAGCTTATCAGCTTGATGAAACAACCTTGACTGTATGTTTTACACTTGCCCAATTTCCATCAGCCTGCAAATCACTAACACCTAAATAGCCAATCTCTCCGCCCGCAGCTATTGATATGTCTATACCTTATCACAATTACAATTCGGGCAATTACTCGGTTGCAGTATCCGGTGATATTTTCAGGTGGATTGTGGATTATGGCTCAGAGGATCTCGTGAACAGAGTATGACAACCAAGGTTAACTTCACTTAGCAATGCACTAACCTTGATTAGATGCTCGTATGCGGACAGGTATACGCTCGCATGTCCCCGGACGAGAAACATGAGCTTGTGGAGAAGTTACAATCTCTTGATTATTGCTGCGGCTTTTGTGGGGACGGTGCGAATGACTGCGGTGCGTTGAAGGCTGCAGACGTTGGCATATCTCTTTCGGAAGCAGAAGCTTCCGTGGCCGCGCCCTTTACTAGCCGGGTGTTCGATATATCATGTGTGCCAAAACTTATCAGGTAAGTAGTTCTTGCGATAGGCCTCCCTGTGCTGTTGCATCTTCAGGACTAACGGTAGCTCAGGGAGGGCCGAGCTGCTTTGGTTACAAGCTTTTGCTGTTTCAAATATATGAGCCTTTACTCTGCGATCCAGTTTACTTCCGTGAGCTTCCTATATTCCTCCGCATCGAATTTAGGGGATTTCCAGGTTTGTCTCAATCCATTGGACTCTAGTGGGATGAAGTTAACCGGGAGTAGTTTTTATATATCGATCTGGCTTTGATATTGCCCATTGCAATCTTCAGTAAGTTCATTGGTACTTGTTATTCTTCACTTGTATGCTGACTCTCAGTAGTGGGTTGGATAGGGCCGAGCTCTGTTCTTTACCAAAAGCGGCCAACAGCGAGTCTCGTGTCACGAAAAGTTTTAACACCTCTTCTTGGGCAGATTGCCCTATGTTTCTTTATCCAACTCTGTACGCTTGAGTTAGTGCGACAACAAGAGTGGTGAGTGAACCCGATCGTGTACGGATTTGTTCGGAATCTTACATATGACCATTGCTTCAGGTATAAACCGCCTAGATTGAACTTGGACGATACCAATATCGAGAACTCGGAAAACACGGCACTGTTTCTCGTCTCATGCTACCAGTACATATTATCAGGCCTGGTGCTTAGTGTCGGTCGGCCTTTCAGGCAACCTGCTGCTTCAAATTGTTTGTGACTATCTATCTAGTAGGTTCCGTTATTGTGCATTCTTTTCTAACTAGATTCTAGTGCCGTTCGTGGTTACCATCACCCTTACGTTGCTCTTCTCAACTTACATGGTCTTTGATTCTCCCGCATGGTTGTTCAAGCTCATGCAATTCACCGAGATATCAACTCTATTCGGTGGCTGGATTATAGGGCTGGCACTTGTAGGGTTCGTCATGGCGTACGTCTCTGAGAGACGTGTTTTCCCCAAACTGGCCCGTGCCATTGGCCATGTCTATATTCGGTTCCGCCCAAGTCAGGCAAAGCAGCGACGGAGATACAAGTTACTACAAGAAGATATGCGGAGGTAGACAAAAAGCTGTTTTGTATGATATATATATAAATTTTGTTTAAAAGTATTAAGTTCTTGGGTGTATACCCTCCAATATATATGCTTTGATCTTCTCAGGAATTCTGTACCTATCCAGCCTGTTTCCACGGGAATCCAGAAGGCAGATACAGCGGGCAAAACTAAACTGGGCCAAACAATTATGTTATGATAAGCCATTCAAGAAGACCAACCAACATTCATGTCCACCATCCCGGTGTGACTTGCCCACTTTCGTCGCTCAATATGATGACCTCAAGGGAAATCCCAACATTCAAAGTCATGAAATCCAACAGAACATAATTGACCAGCAGGGATATATTTTAATTGGGGGAAAAGAAGAAAATAACCCATCGGGGATTGCTGGTGAATAAAACAATAGGAATTTAAACAAGGACATCAGGTAATATGTACATTCGTATTCAATGAAGCTCTCTATGGCAGCGAAAGGAGGCTGGAAACTGAACTCCAATTCTTGGACGACGAAACAGAAGAATAAACCTCAATTTCGCTGACAATGGTGTCTCCGACGACTGGCGGCCGGTGCCACTTTGGCTCGAAAGATCCCGCAAAACGCCGTGTCCAGCAAGCAAAAGACGGATATGAAATCGCCAAAGCCCCGACGGATGCGGCCATGTCTAATTTATCTTCGGGGCGCAAGAGATTCCGACACGTAACAATTAACTTTTTTTTCAGTTTCCGGCCGCAACAGAAGAATCAGTAGTTCGAACGGGGTCTCAATGCTCCCACGGGTGCTTCCAGCCGAGAAGGGCAGGGCCATCTTTCTTTGCGCGGTACATTAACTAGAAAGCCGGGGCGGGCGGGCGATTAGGATCAGCCAGTTCAATTCAATCATCTAGTCAGCAGGGGCTTAAACGTACCCAGAACCACATGCTGGCTCCCAGGGCGGTTGCGGTGAAGCGATAGAACGGAGGTCCCGGGATGACCTTGACGGGGTGGATGGGTTTGGGAGCCATAGCGACGGTGGACTTCCGGATCTGTTTTTTATTTCACACATTAGGGATCAGCCATTGCAGGTAGAGGGATGAATAAGAGACGGTCAACAGACCTTCAATTGGACACGGTTGGAGAGCCGAACAAAAGGCAGCGGGGGGGAGGAGATGATGCTTCAGTCTTGACTCTTGAGTGAGCAACAATCATGTCCGCCGGAACATTGGGTGCAGCTGCGCGGAACAACATAACTCCGGGTCTCTCCCGCTGTGACGTTTTGGACTCTCTTTTATAGACACAACACTGACAGACAGACAGACAGACAGACAGACACAGACAAGACATCTCACATCCCACCCACCATCTCTCTCCCCGCCTGCTGTCGTCTTGAGACCAAAGGACGCCTAACGAATGCCTAGGTGGATGGTGAAAGCTGACTACGGAAACCCGATCGTGTACCTATCTATATCCTCCCATCCTTAGTCGACAGTCTTTTTTGCAGCACCCACCCGTCCATGATACTTGCTTGCTCCGTCCTGAACCTATGATACCCACCCCGACACGATAACCTGCGATACTTCTTTAGAGGAAGACAAGAGTCCAGAGGCCCATTGATTGAGCTCTGAGGCTTTGGCTTTCCTGCAATCGTTGGCGCATGCACAATTTCCCCGCAGAGCTGCCGTAGCTCAAGGCAACCGTGAATTTGCGCCCTGAAGCTCCTTCTGAACCTGAACGAAGTCCTATACACTTTTTTATCACATACGAGTAACGTCTCTGGAAGACGTCACTTCATTCTTGGCCACAATGGTCATCCTCAACTCGTCACCGCAGTCGAAGATTCCCCTAGAACGCGACGACCATGGACGCCCTCGCTTTCACGGCTGCTCCACCATCGGGGGTTTCGAGTTCCTCACTAAGCTGGGAGAAGGTACATTCGGGTATGTGACTACTGCGCTTTATTCTCTTACCTCCCGCTAATCCTTTGGCCATCTAGTGAGGTTTACAAAGCGCGCTCGAAGAAATCCGGTGCCCTTGTCGCCCTTAAAAAGATCTTGATGCATAACGAAAAGGATGGAGTAAGCGCCCCGTGGTCCTTTAGTTTCTCGACTTGTCTCACCGTTGTCTGCCTATTAGTTCCCTATAACCGCGTTGCGAGAAATAAAGTTGCTCAAAATGCTCTCCCATCCAAATATCCTGCAACTACAGGAGATGGCTGTTGAACGAACTAGAGGTTGGTCGGCATGGTGATGAATACTTACATATGGGTGGTTTTGCTCAACTTTCTATTTTATAGGAGAAGGACGAAAAAAGCCCACCATGTATATGGTAACGCCGTATATGGAGCATGATCTTTCCGGTTTACTGGAAAACCCCAGCGTGCACTTCACCGAACCGCAAATAAAATGCTATCTGTTCCAACTCCTGGAGGGTCTAAGATATTTACATGAGGTATGCATGGTTCAATCTGCGGCTGCTCATTTGTGCACCGTTACTAATAGCTCGTGATAGAACAAAATTCTGCATCGTGACATGAAAGGTGAGAACCGAAAAAGCACGCGCTCCACCTACTGGCAACCGGGAAATTAACAAGTGAATTCATAGCTGCAAACCTCTTGATTAATAACCGTGGCATTCTGCAAATTGCGGATTTCGGACTCGCTCGACCTTATGATGATCCTCCACCTGTTGCAGGCCAAGGAGGTGGCGAAGCGACTCGAGACTACACGACGCTGGTAGTAACTAGATGGTATCGACCGCCAGAACTTCTCCTTCAGCTCCGTAGATATACTACGGCCATTGATTTGTGGGGCGTTGGGTGGGTGCTTCCTCTACCAGCAGACACATTTGTTCTAAGTGGCTAATTACCAGCTTAGGTGTGTCTTCGGTGAGATGTTTAAAGGGAAACCAATTCTAGCCGGCAACAGCGACTTGAATCAAGCCCATCTTATTTTCAACCTTGTCGGTACGCCCACAGAAGAAACAATGCCTGGATGGAGTTCCCTACCCGGTTGCGAAGGTGTCAAATCTTTTGGCACCAAGTCTGGCAATCTCCAAACGATCTTCAAAGAGTGAGTGGTTCCATTCCGAGCCATTTGTTAACTGGTTGCCGAACCCCATTGCCCTAACGAGTTGTGCAGACTGGGGCCTATGGCTATTTCCCTTCTCACGGAGCTTCTTAAACTGGACTGGCGTAAAAGAATTAACGCCATCGATGCCCTTAAACACCCGTATTTCACTACTCCTCCTTTGCCCGCCCGACCAGGAGACATTCCTATGTTTGAGGATTCCCACGAACTAGATAGACGCAAGTTCCGCGGGCAGAAAGCCGCTTTACCTCCTGCCCCCGCGGGGGGGTCTGTTGGCATGGGCCCGAATGGCGAATGGACGTCAGGATCTGGATCTAGGCCTTATTCCGACCAAAGATCGAGCCGGATACCTAACGCTGCTCGCGCCGGTGGCCCACCGCGACGACCTCTCGACAGCGCCATCCCCGATTCCTCCCACGGCGGCCATAAACGAAAAGCATCAGAGGAGCCGCGCGGACCACTTCCCCCCCGGCCGCGCGATACTACTAGCCTACCCCCGAAACCCCCGATACCGAGCCACCAAATGCGCATGGGAGGCGGAGGAGGCGGAGGTCAAGGGCAAGGTCGACGAGGGGATTCCCGCTCTTCCGAGCAACGATGGGATAGATCGCATGGTCGCATGGACGGTAGGTCTCATGGTGGGATGGACTCTTATGTGCCAAAATATAACGGCCCAGACGACCGAAATCCGGGTCGGGACGACGGCAGGAGAGGAGGGAATGATGACTCGCGCAGTTATAGGAGTCGAAGCCCACCTCCGCCAAGAGGAAGGGATAGCGGGTCACATTATCAGCCGCATTAAGAGACATTACGTTGACAATTAGAGCAATTAGAGGGGAAGTACAAAGGGAGTTTCGGCTATTTGGCGGTCCTCTGACTTCTCATTGTTTTCTTTGGCGTGCACGTTTTTTGGCATTTGATTCTATTTTTACCAGGCGTTTCAGGAATCTCGAGGCAGGCTTTATCGGGATATCATTGCATTTCGTCTACATATTTGGTGCCGGTTTTTTTTTCTGGTTGCAAATCAGAAAAAGCTCGTGGGTATACAGCATATATGGAGTCTTATATACGGTGGAATTTGTGTAACATTATACCTTTAGATATACATTCAAGCAAGCGTTTTGACGTGTGTGTTTTTTCCTTTCCGGTAGATTTTGATAACAATAACAATTTTTTGTCCGCCTGCCAAACTCTCAAAACAGCGTAAAATAAATCTATCCGATTTCCCCACGCCCCCTTTTTTTGGTCCCTTATTTCCAATAATGCATATACTAAGTCGTCTGTTGAATGACGTTTTGAAGAGAGAAAAATGTTCATCATACATAAGCAGCCCCCTTAGTCGCTTTGCCCCCCCCACCTGGTCTCCCCCCTGGGGAGAGAAACCGACACCAATGTCATATATATATTAGTACAGAATGCGAGTCAAGATTCGCGCTAAAAAAAGGGGGTAATTGTTAGTGTAACCTGATCTCAGTAAAATCAAAGGGTAAAGGATAGAAACTTACATGATAGGCCTTCGAGCTGTTCATACAGATCCTTTAGCTGGGCTTGGTTTACATCGCTAACGTCAGCCATCAGATAAGCAACCTGGGAAAAAAGAAGCTGTTAGTTTGAATCAAATTCGTGGGTCCCGCCCAGCAGGTAAGAAGAAGAAGAAGAAGAAGAAGAAGAAGAAGAAGAAGAAAACTTACATCATCCCTGCTGTCAGTCATTTGCTTGTCGACGTTATGGTCACCGAGAACCTCGTTAACTATTTGCAAAATAGTTAGATCGCATGCAAGATATCCTACTCGAGTTATATAAAAGGGGGGAAATTAATCACCTCTTCGAAGCACACCAGGGATATTCTTATGGATATAGATGACTCGCGCATGGTTCGGTTCCTCCATCGTCAACGAACGAAGATGCACTTCAGGCAGGTTGACTGCACCCAAAGTCGTTCCCTCATTCACATATCGGACCAGCGCCTGACCAACCTCAACGCCGATCGCGCTCTGAGCCTCTTCCGTGCTTCCTCCAATATGAGGCGTGAGAATCACATTTTTCAAGCTTGTCAATTCCTTAGTCCAGGAATTCAGGCTATTGTTGAAATAATCGCCATTGCCGGCGGGTTCGCTTGGGTAGACATCCAGTGCCGCGCCCGCGACTTTACCAGTTCGCATCGCGTGGACCAAAGCGGGGATGTCAACGACACTTCCACGGCTGGCGTTGATTAAATAGCTGCCAGCTTTCATTTGTTCGAACTGCTCTGGTCCGATCATATTTTCTGTCTCTGCTATCTCGGGGACATGGCAGGAAACGAAATCCGCATTTCCGAGGAGAGCTTTCAAAGTGGGGACTTGGCGTGCAGTTCCCATGGCCATAAGGTTGATGACATCGTAGTAGATCACGGACATTCCCATGGCTTCTGCTAGGACGGATAACTGAGACCCGATATGCCCGTAGCCGATAATTCCTGAACAAAGATGAGTTAAACAACCAGCCAAGAGACGAGTTTGTAAAATTAAGAGAAAAAAAACTCACCGAGAGTTTTCCCCCGGACTTCCCAGCACTTATTACTCACCTTATTCCACGTTCCATTATGCAACTCACTCGATCTATCGCACAATTGGCGCGCCAGCGAAATGATTTCCGCAATCACCAATTCAGCCACACTCCGCGAATTGCTGAAGGGGGAGTTGAAGACCGCGATGCCATTTTCCGCCGCGTATTTGAGGTCAACTTGGTTCGTGCCTATGCAGAAGCAGCCGATGACGATGAGGTTTCGAGCTTCTTTGAGGACTCGGGCTGTGAGCTTGGTTTTTGACCGGATGCCGATTACGTGCACGTCACTAAATCAATTAGTACGAGGGTACATGTAGAGAACCGCGAAAACAATTGTTTCGTGATAGTAGTGGTGGTGAGACGATACCGAATCTTCTCTATCAACTGATCCTCCGGTAGCGACGATTTCAAAAATTCCACCTGATACCCTTGCTCTGACAGAATATCCCGGCCCGTCTGGTTCACATTTTCCAGCAGCAAGATCTTGAAGTCTTGCGATGCAAAGGGCTTCAATTGCTTGAGGAACGCGGCGTTTGAGGGGGCTGGTCGTGAGGCGAGAGGAGTGCCAAAGCTGGATGGCGGGGAATGGAATGCGGCGGCGGGGGAGGTTGAGAGGCCTACTCGCGCTGAGAGCGAGCTCTGGCGGGGGTTGATGTCTTTCGCAGCCGACGCCATTGTGCTGGAGTAGGGGGATATAGATAGATCTTGAGGATTAGAAACTTAACTGAACTCAGGACAGAGAGGAAGGATATGTATGAGTATGACTGTTGAAGCTACATTTATTTTTCAGCTGTGGAAATCCGTCCCGCACTCCGCTTTCGGCGTCGCGTCATCTCTGTATGACTCCCACTTACTTACGTGCACGCACCTCAAAATTTTACTACATCCATTTTAGATTCTTAAATGCTCCTGGTTAATCGTATAATTATATGTCTTCTTTTACTTGCTACCAAAACAGTAGTATGCTTGCTCTATGGTATACTGGCGAGGCCAAGTACATACAGAAAAACTACATGCGCCACAGCGGAGAGAAAGAAAGATCGAGGAAAATCGCTGGTAAAATGCACCGCTCTTCAAACCTTCAAAGTCTCCATTGCATCAGCCACACCAGTATTATCTGGCGCAGGCTTAGCTTTGGCCTTGACCTTTGTCTTTTGTGAGGTTGTGTCCTTTGGCAGCTCCTTGGTGAACGGAAGAAACTCGGGCGCCCCTGGAATATACTTCCGCAGCACCTCGGGAACATTGATCCCCTATGTAACGCCATATGTTATTAGCCATCTATTCATAATAGCCATCTATGAATAGACTTTCTCTGTAAAAAAAAAAAAAAGAGAACTTACATCTTCAGTTTGATAATTTTCCAGAACACAGCAAAGGGCGCGTTCGGTAGCACAGAGGGTAGAGTTGAGAGCATGGACGTAAGTTTTCTTGATATCAGTAGCTTTCTTCGAGCCGTAGCGGATTTCCAATGCTCGGGACTGGTAATCGGTGCAGTTGGAGCAGGAAACAAGTTCCTTGTATTCCCCCTGGAATGGGAACCATGCTTCCAGGTCGTATTTCTTCGACGCTGCATTGTTCAGAGCCCCCGAGACAACGGAGATAACTTGATACGGCAAGCCGAGAGTCTGGTAAAACTCTTCTGAAATGGCGATCATGTCGTCGAAAGCCTTCCACGAGTCCTCCGGCTTGGTGAGGATGAACTGTTCAATCTGTGTGTGTGGACTAGTCAGCCTTTGTGAAGTGCCAACTCAACAAACACAAGTTTAACTACCTTTTCGAATTGGTGAACACGGAAGATACCCCAGGCATCTTTTCCATGAGATCCAGCCTCCTTCCGATAGCAGGTACTATATCCAGCATATCTGCCAGACGTTCCAGAATGCATTAGCGAACAATTTTTTAGTAGCCATAGCTATAAAGGGGCGGTTAATACCTGATCGGGAGATCCTTATCTTGGAGCCATTCGCTATCATGAAGTGCTGACAGAGGTTGCTCAGAGGTCGCAATCAAATACTTATCAGTCGATTTATCCTCGCTTTCAGTGACCTTATAAAGCTCCTCATCAAACTGTTCAAGCTGTGCCGTCTTTGCCATATATTCCCTAAGCATGAAATGCGGCGGCTGGTTCGGCTTATATCCTTTCTTCCACAGAAACTCAAGACCGTAGTTTACCAGGGCGAGGTTCAAGAAAAGTCCATAACCTGTCAGGCAGTATCCGCGGTGGCCAACGATCTTGACGCCACGGTCTGGATCATAGCCGTCTAGTCGGGTGAGCACTTCGTGGTGCGAAAGGCAGTCCCTCTTTTCCACCTTCGCGCCCTCCGGAGCCCAAGTTCGAATAGCGGCATTCTCGTCCTAGCAGCGGATTAGAAAAATCATGCTTCTTCGACCAGGCAGGAAATAGTTTATCACCTCGTTGTTGCTGATAGGGACACTTTCGTGTACGTAGTTTCCAATAGATTTCAGCTTCCGATCCCTCAAGGTTTCTTTCTCAACCGCCCTGTCCTCCACCGCTTTTTTCTCTTGTTCTAGGGCCGCCTTTTGTGCTAGGAGGTCGCTCGCGTCTTCCTTGGCCTATATGTGATACCCCGATACTTCTAGTCAGCGGGCGATTCGGTGAGTACTGAAGAGGTGAGCGGAACCTTCTTTTTCTTCCCAATATCCTTCTGCAACGCGTTGATTTTCGAACCTATTTGCGTGGCCTCGTAACGCGCTGGATGGGTGATAATTACTCGTGTCAGTGCCACGATAAGAGACGGGCGCCAAAAAAAAAAAAAGGAAAAGAAAAGAAAAATCACATACTCCGTCGCGCATCTTCAAATAATGCGATAACCTCATCCACGACTTCTTCCGAAGCAAAACGCCTGCGCTGGCTCTCCTTTACTTTCTTCGGATCCCCACCGCGATCGGTGAGGAAATCGGCGATATCAAGCATTTCTGGGGATGTAGTTAAGGGAGGCTGAAGGTAAAGAGATAGATTCTATAACGTAGTGTAAACACAAAAAATCTTTCGCGCTGTCGTCTACATCAAAAAAAGAAACCGTACGAAAGAATGTCCAGCGTCGCGAGTTTGACGGTGAGGGGTTGATTTTGGAGGGGCAGAACTTTCCACTCAGGCGTGGCGCTTAGAAGTTCAGTGCGTGTGCGGAATGCGGCATGTATTTATTTTAGCAGCAAAACAAGAAAAAGAAAAACCTGCTCAATCACAGATAATCCAATACGAAAACAACACTTCCATCCTGCTATCATATTTGACACGACCCCTTGAAGTTGTTAGAGACGTGATCCTACCCGAGGGCTCAATCCGAGACCAGGTACAGATCTCGCATCTGCTCGTCTCCTGATGTCCCTGCTGGACTGAACTAACTTCTAGATATTCTATACCCGTCGCAAGACATCCTTTATTTTGTTTAGCAGTATGCTACCCTCTATATACTACAAGTCAATCATAGGGGAAGAAAGAGGAGAAACAACATTGGGAAAAGTCACTCTCATTATTCGCGCAAGTATGTGCTATGCTCCATAACAGGTTTATACGCCCAGCAAAAACCAAAAGAAAAACCAACAGAAAGGAAGAAAACAAAAAACGAAAGTAGATAGAACGAACAAGGGAGGCTGTAAACTGCTATCCTGGCAGCAACCGCTGTGGTTCGAGCCGCTCTTGATGAGAGGCCAACTGAGAATTTCATCCGTATCCAAGATGTGTCCTGACCCGTAGTTATCATTGTAAACATGGACCGATCGTCGATTAATCGTGGGATCAAAATTCCTCGCTCCCCAGCAAAAACAACCGCTTTATCTCCGTGAGCCTGTATTGATCCTACATAACAACGCATTTACTGCCTCCGGTGGGCTGGTTCGGGTTCTGCGACTTTTCAATCTCGCTGACCATCAACTCGAATGCTCTGGCGACATTTTCATCGTTCCGAGCGCTGGCCTCGGTCCAGGCGCAATTGAATTCTTCGCTGAGTTTCTTTCCTTCTTCGACAGACACTTGACGCAGATCCGGGTTCAGATCGCTCTTGTTTCCAACTATTACGAATGGGACCCAATCGGTGCCCTAGGAACAGTACACAGTAATGAGTTAGTTGAACGTGTTTTCAAAGCGCAGAGAGTGTGTCGGGGGCAATGGCTAACCAGATGATTCAGGATTTTGTCTCGGACCACTCTAATCATCTCATACGACTGTCGCGACGCTACCGAGTAGACGATCATGTAGCCATGTATGCCGATGAAGTGTTTCGAGTTCAAAATACTGTACTCGTCCTGTCCCGCCGTATCCACAATCTCCGTCGCAAAATCCTGGCCTTTATATTTAATGGTCCGGCTAAATGTGTTTTCAATTGTTGGATAGTAACTTTCTACAAAGACGCCATCGACAAATCGGACGGTAAGAGACGATTTGCCTAGAGAGAAAAAGAAAAAAGCAAGGGTCAGTAAAAGAGTAGAATTGGTTTTTTGGTTATAAAAGGGATATATGCGTACCCACGGATCGACTACCAACAATGGCTATCTTCCGTTGCTTCGGTGGTGCTGGCATCCTTCAAAGTCGTGGGATGCAATCCAAGGCAGAGCCTAATGGCAAAAGAAAACGCGAAGGTATATAAGGTAGGCGAACAATCAGTCCGCTAAAATGAGAGTCCTATAAAACGAAAGGAATCCCAGACTAGATAGGTATATGAACAAGCTAATTGAATATCCGCCAGTGCGAAGCTGAGCGTTGTGTGGAGGCAGAGAGAGGTCTGAGTTTCAGTAATGTAATAGTTAAGATTAATGAGAAAGATTCGCTGGCTCCTGCAGCAAAACACAGAACCTCGCACCTTCGCAAAATGGAAAAGAGAGCAACAGCAACTGGGAAAGCATGAGGGGGCCCAGTTAAAAGAAAACCCCAGGGCTTGGAAGTCGGAGGTGAAGACAGAACTTGAAAGCAAGCAGTCCGACAATGTGACGATCTGCCAATCCGGCCTCTCACCTCTCATCAATTGCCAAAAAGTTGCCACATTCGCCGTGTGGAGAACACGAAGAAGAACACTAGAACCCTAGCCTGGCCAATCACACGCCACGGATGAGGATCCACTATCACATGATTGTGTTGCTTAATGCGGCTTAGCGCAGTGTGGGGAGGGTCTAGGCCCTGACTGACATCATCATACTATCTAACAGTATATACAACAACACATACAGAGTACAGCATTCATACTCCCTAAGCCATCTCCGCCCGCTTGATGCGATTGAGAACCCCCTGTAACCGACTAGTAAACCCAACCATCGACTCGTCTTGCAGCTCCTCTTCAACCTTCCGATGATACTGCAGGAATTCTTCAACCGTAGCAAACAGCGTGTGCAGGTTCTTCCCAGGAAGAGCCCCTTTCAACCCGGACCGCACATCGTCGTCGAGGCTCAGCGTGCTCAGAAGCACAGAGATATACCCGAATGCCACGTTGGATTGCGTTTGAACCACAGAGTGCGCCTAGACAAGTTACTAGTTAGTCTTGAGTCGACCAAGGTAGAGTGATTAGATAGCAATACATACCTCTGAGGTGACCTGTCTTCCCTCTTTGAATGCTTGCAAGAGCCGGTCGAGAAATCCAGACTTCAACACCAGCTTCCTCGACGTAGCACTCCATTCTGTAAGGTTGATGAGAGCCCCAAGTGCCAAAATAACCGTATCGAGTACCGAGTCCTTTCGGTCGGGAGAGGGGTCGTCCGAAACCATCCCAAACTTAGACAAAGCAATTTCAAGGAGCGCTTGGATTAGTTCCGGTGTTGAAAAGTCCTCGCATAGAGTAGGGTTGTTGTTGGTGAGGTTCAGAATAAGGCGGATTTCCAGAATCAGTATCTGCGTTTGTCGATCACACAACGCCGAGTCCGAGGAGAGACGACTCAGGTGTGATCCCAAACGGAGATTTTTGAGGATTTTCTCCTTTCCCTCATCGAGAGTCCCCGGAGCAATGGTGTAAGATTCAAGGATGGAAAACGCCAGCTCAAGGATATAATTCATGTTGGGTTCAGCAGCCCCAACCTGACTCGACAGCGAATATTTTGATAGAATTGTCACCAGTTCGGATAGCACCGAATCCGACATAATATCCAGCGTATCGCCAGCCTCGCGCACGCGACGGATAGCCATCTCCATACACCGCAAGGCCATGATTTGGGGCGAGGTCCGGTCATGATCCTTGTGTATCCAAATCTTGCTTTCTCTGAGTTTCAGCAGAGCGCCTTCAAGCTCCGTTCTTTCAGCCTTGGATAATCTCTTGCATTTAGCATTGGCGATATCTAGGATATCGTCTTCCTCTGCGAGTAATTTTCCGCTGTTCCTCAATATCTCTGCGCAGCAAGTATACAAGGTTGCGGACGAGACAGGCCCTGTCGCCAGTAGTAATCCATACATCGAAACTGCGAGATACTGGCAAACAATGTCTGTCAGGTTAAGGTTGCACTTTGCGAGCCTCTTTTCTAGGGAGTTATCGACAAAGCGGCGCACAAATTGGTCTTCAGTGAGCCTTGTACAAAGCTTCACCAGGCATCTTCGCTGAGCAGAGACTGAGTCTGGCGATATCTCTACCTCTTCAAAAATTGAGTCGACAGCGCCCTCGAATCTGGCATTGATCCCGGCGCGGCGGAGCTCGTAAATGTTTCTGACTGTTGCATTTCCGGAGTTGTCATCATCACCGTCGTGGTCTAAAGCAAATAAGGACCTCTTGGTTGAGGACAACGATTCGCCATCCATCCTAGGGTCCCTTGAAAATGCTCCAGCAGGGGAAATGGGAGTTGATTGTGACTTCTGTGTGGCTTCAGGCATATTCGACTCGCTGAGGAAAGATCTTTGCCTCGCATAGGTAAGTTTAGGACCTCCAGTTTGTGAGCTGGGCGATAGATAAGGAGGTTGGCCCTTTATGTCGTGATTGCCAGCTCTTGGTACAGCTTGAACAGTGGGTTCAGGAACTGACACTAGTTCTAAGGAATCATCAGTCTCCTGGGATGAAGAGCGGTTCTTCCCGGTTCGTTCCTCGCTTGGTTCAAAATCTAAGGGCATCGACTGGTTTGGGTTCTTCGTGTTCAAGCGATCTACTACTCGTCTTCGGGGAGTGTCGGTTTGCTCGGATCTTTGTGATGGCAATAAAGGCTTCGGTCGGAAGCACGTCTGGTTGACTAGCTTCGATTTATGGCTTCTAGTAGGGGACGTTGCTGGTCTCCGTGATTGGAGTTTATGTTTAGATTCGAAAGGAGAAGATTGTATACCTTCCGAGTCTCCTAGATTTCGTGAAGATGCCAGAGGAGTTTCATAGCGACTTGAATGCGAATGCACAGCAGAGGCCGTGACTAAGTTGGGAGTGGACATCGATTGAAGAAGATCATCCTGTGTGGTTTCTCCTAGAGATACGGTAGTTCCGAGATCACTCCGCCCGGAAGCACTTGATCGTTGTATATCGCGAAAGCCGCGTTCGCGACTGCGTCGTTTAATTCCATTGCCAGAGATACTCCGTCGCAAAACACTGATGTTTCCAGATGTATTTTTCTCGGTGAGAGTTATATCAGAGACACTTTTCCCGAGTTTTCTCGGTGACCTCTCCGCTTGTAAGCCGTCTATTCTTCTGCGCTTGCGCCACGGTTCTGTCTCGGTGTGCTGCTCGTCGTCGGACGATTGGATATCATAAACACTATCGACTCGTTCTAGCTTCTTTATCGAAAGCGAATCGCGCGACCGGGGCGATCTTAGCAACCTGCCACGCTGCACTTGAGGTAGGCGACGACTTTCAGAAGCAACAGTTTCGCTTTTCGTTGTGGATTGTACGGCTCTCTTTGAATCGAGTCTTTGCGAGAGGTCTGGCGTCTTCGGTTGAGGTAACGAGGCTTGTGGCAATCCGGAATAATCCACACTGCGCGACGACTTCCCATAGGTTGTCAGCCTCCGCTGGGGCGTGCTATTGGGTCTTGATGCTGCCATAGTCGCAATGCGCGGGGATGTCACCAACGCGCATGTAACTGAACGGGCGTCATAAAACTGCGAAGAAAATGAATTCAGTCACGGGCCAGGGAGTCAGAGTGTCA
Organism: Polytolypa hystricis UAMH7299; assembly: GCA_002573605.1. Taxonomy (NCBI): domain Eukaryota; kingdom Fungi; phylum Ascomycota; class Eurotiomycetes; order Onygenales; genus Polytolypa; species Polytolypa hystricis. The sequence continues at coordinate 94,456 of PDNA01000070.1, read as the reverse complement.
GTAGACAAGCCGACAGAGAGACTTGCATTGAATTGTGTTCGCACGGTGAATGATGTTCTGGTGAAGGATGTAGTGGACAACGATGGAGTCCTTTCTTACCCCAGCCTGTTCTTTAGCTTCCGCGACTTCGGTTTCGCCAAGAAAGAACCAGCGGCGCAACTCCCCGTACATACCAAGGTACAGTAATATATATATGCACAGTCCCTTGTGCTCCACGAATTATCGAGGCAGCAGGGGACAGCAGGGGACTTCTTCACACTCGTCTTCCCTTTTAACTAGAGGTTATTCTATCTTTCAGACTTTGTAGTCGCATGGTGGCGCCCCCGGTGCAGCAACTAGTCCGTTCTTTATCTGTTATCGCGCTGAATGCTCCACCACGCTAAAAGTGCTGTTGCCCTCTCTCTCTCTCTCTTCTCTCTTCGTCTCACAAGACCAACAACACATAACACTTGAGCTCTCAGCTTTGCAGACAAGTATCCCTCGTCAGTCATCGGTTTATAGATACTTCTATACCTCGAGCCTGACCCCATAGCTAAGCTGTGGGTGAAAGAATCCCCAGCAAAATGGCCCAACCATCCCCAGATACCACCATTCCCTCCCCCGCCCAATGCGTCGGTCCTCTCTACAAGCCAGAGGGGGAGAAACCCACCGCAACTGTCTCCCAGGTTGTCAGCTACGAGAACGTCCATGTTCTACCCCAAACGCCTCAGCTTATCGCACTGTTAACGCAAGTTGTCCCCTTTCCCCCCTTCCCCCCTTCCCCCCCTAAATCCACAGAGTCTAGCCGCTAACCATGGAGTGCCCCTTTTGAAGAATGATTCGAGACCAACGAACGAGCAGAGCGGACTTTATATTTTATTCGAATCGCATCATACGGCTGCTGGTCGAGGAAGGCCTCAATCATTTGCCCGTGGTTGAACAAGCAATCACCACTCCAGTGGGTCGACCGTATCTTGGGGTCAGATTCGAGGGTAAAATCTGTGGCGTGTCCATCATGAGAGCAGGAGAGGCCATGGAACAAGGGCTACGAGACTGCTGCCGGTCAGTCCGTATTGGGAAGATTCTAATCCAAAGAGACGAAGAGACCTGGCAGCCAAAGCTCTTTTATGAGAAACTACCCAAGGATATCGCTAGCAGATGGGTGCTTCTCTTGGATCCAATGTTTGCTACTGGTAAGGAAATCCCTCTCTCGGAATCGACAGACCTCTGGGCTAATCCTTCCCGTGAAATAGGTGGCTCTGCGACCATGGCAGTTGAGACTCTGAAAGCCAAGGGCGTACCGGAGCATCGTATCCTCTTTCTGAACCTCATAGCCAGCCCTTCTGGGGTAGCCGACTTTGCGCAGAGTTTCCCCAAGCTTCGGGTGGTGACTGCTTTCATTGACCAGGGCTTGGATGAGAAGAGGTGAGTCGTATCTTTTTACTTTGAATTCAAAAATGGAACAAAAAAAAGTAACCGTTCATTATAGATATATCATACCTGGTCTAGGCGATTTTGGGGACCGATATTATACATTGTGAACAACAATCCTTTCGTAAGCTATATAGCCCTTTTGCAACTGCTCACCTGCATGTTCGTCATCTTCTTCCTCAATCATAGCAGTCTTTTTTTACCCAGTAGTATGATAGCTTGCAGCGAGCTGCAAGACCAATTGACGACAACAATGTAGCGCCATATAGAAATGCGGAGCACCCCAGGGGCTTCAATAATCATGCTAAAATACATGTGACCATTTTCCTTTTGTAGCAGATGTCCCCCCATACAGAACTGATAGATATGCGTGTGTGTAAGAAAGCAGGGTATAGGCCGGATAGAAAAAATCCCAGACACCTGCGGGAATCGATATTCTTTGAGTAGTCCGCTCGTAGCCTTTATATTATCAGACGTCGAGTGTATCCCTCGCGGTTGGACGTTCAGCGGGGCGCGGAGACTCGAAATCTTCATCCCTATCCACCGTGTCCTTCGCGACTGCGTCACAGGCATCAATCCAATCCGAATAAACATCAACCGCAGCCGAAAGGTCTTTTGAGTAAGAACATTTAAATTAGTTGAAATGATTCCTATTCCCATAGAAGAAGTGCGTGAACAACTCACAGTTAATTCCGGTCTGGAATCGCTGGCCACATATTTTGCACGACAGGTTGCCCAGCCCGAGTTTCTTGTCGAGTTTGACGGTTACACAATTCTCGTGGTTGCAAAAGAGGCAGGAGAATGTCGTGGCGAGAGGCTCTCTCTATATAATACTCGTAAAGCAAGGTTAGCAATCGAGTCACTATCCCGAGTTCGCACAACAAAAACTACCTTCTTGGGACCTTGAGGTTTTCGACTCGACTTCTTTCGTTTACCCTATTGGAAGTTTGTTAGTTAGTGATAAAAGATGATGCCCCAGATGAGAGCGACCGAGGCGCAACGTACCATTGTCTATGTAGGAGTCCAAAGCATGCTTGGTTGGGAAATGGGCTAGAAGGAAGACTGTAGACTGTAGACTGTAGACACTGGTTCCAGTACAAGGCTGCGATAAGGCATGTGAAGAGCAGGTGTGCCAAGATGACATCCCAGGACAGGCTAGATAGGTCAGGTGACCAATGAAGTCATCTGCCCAGCTGGGACTACAAATGGCTGCGGTGTGCTACACAATCACTGCTTACTATATACTACAGAGGATGGTGATCCCTTCGAGTGATGTCAATCTGATCCCTGATTTCATCTTGTAGTGCCTTGTCCTCTTGGGCGAGTAGGTTATGTGGTTCTCTAACTGATAGACTAGGACTGTTTTAACTTGAAGCCCTAGACTCTGTGTTCGAGATCTAATCAAAGGCTTCTGGGAACGTCAGAAGAGGCTGAATATCTGCAGTTACAGTTCAATATTTCTAATAATTTCCATACAACAAGAGGTAGCCGTGCTTTGGGTACCCGTGATTTAAATCAAAGGTCTTAAAGAGGAGACAGAAAAAGAATCATTCATCTGTGTTTATCAGTCATTTAATTTGGTACTGCCTATGCATTACTTAACTCGAGTAACCGTCAGCCCAACTCCTGAGGAATACCAATCACAATTGCCCACCAACGCGCCTCTTGCGAGATAGGCTGCAGCCCCTCCAGGTTGCCTTTGAGCCTCATAGCGGATGAGGCCCTCATCTAAGGCTGGAGGCGAAGGAAGTTGTATAGAAGGTCTCGGGCATTGCACTTAACTGCTCCTGCCTCCGCTAGGTTCAAGCATTCAAACTCCCCGACTTAATAGCGGCCAAAATGTGCAAAAAAGAGACTCCGAACACCTATACCTGGAAGTGCGGCCATACAGCGCCGGAATTCCCTCACTCTCGAATTCACCCCTGCGATGAAGCTCGCTCGAGAGGCTCCCAATGCCCGAATCCAGAACCAACTTCGAAGGGTTCCAGTCGTGGCTATTCCGCGAGAACAGACTGTCCTAATTGCCGCAACAAAAAGCCTTTGCCAAAACCTGACGATGACAGTGGCGCTGGAGCTGGTGGTGGATCGATTTCCTCCCAGTCTGGCAGCATTACTGTTGGTGCCTGAGATTTCATGTATGATGCCCAACCAACTGCTAGTGGCAGTGTGAAGGCTAATCCTAGTGCAAGGTCAGTTGGGTTTCCATGATGCATCTGGGTTCTAGCAGATGCTTTTTGTCATGAATACTCTCATGATGTTATAGACAGCTTTTATGGTAGTTTTCATTTTCTACTGAGCCATTGGCTTTTAAAAGGCTCAACTTTTGATGGAGAACAAGGGTCATTTATCTATATCTAAGAATTTGACTCTCTGCAAATTCTCCTGATAGCATAAGATATGAAATATGTTCGATACTCCATAGCCTAAAGAGTAGCTATATACTGGTCCCTGGCCCTAGGGGCTCATGTAATCTCCCTGTACTTTGTTTAATCATTATTAATGTGTATAGCTACAAATGAGCATATCTTCGCAATTCTAAGAGCACGTGCCTTAAGTACACAACTCAGAGTCCAGTCAATTTGCCATGATCTCACAAATAAAATGGCCTGAGACCAACAAGAGTGAGGGTACAATGCAAAACTACAACACAAAATCCACCCTGGGTAGCTGCTTTGATGCACTCTGTTCATTATCCAGTCTTTGGAAATCCTCATACAACGATTGGATGGTGCTATACTCATTTCTCCAACACTTATCGATAATCTTCCCATACATGACCCCATCTGTAGTCGGGACTTCTTCCGGCCGGGGCCAGCATTCCTTCTCGAAATAATCATAGCTGTACACAGTCCACGTTGCAATCGAATACATGACACAACCAATGCCCAGTATATCAACCCGGGACAAAGGATCCTCCGCACAGATCGTCTCCATGTCCGCATCTAGCGGAAAGATTGCACCGTTGGCAAAGTCAGCAATCTTGAGAGAGCTGTTGTTGTCGATAAGAATATTGTCTAGCTTGACGTCCTGATGAAGCACTTTGCAGGAATAGATGTGACAGAAGGCGTTGACCAGTGATCGGATCCAAGCAGCGCGAAATGATTCAGATGGCATCCTGTGCGCTGGAATATAGGTTTCAAGGTCACCCTGCCTTGCATACGCCAATTTGATCGCCCCGGAATCATCGTAGAGTCCATGGTAAGGGAGAATCCCTTCATGGGGACCAAGGCGCTCGTAGATGTGTCGCTCAACGGTGATAAAGGTTAGGCGAAGTTCGTTGTATGCAGTTTCACCGGGGAATGATTTTGGGTATTTGACGATGTAAGAGTTGTTGATTTTACAGATTTCTCCGGTTTGGCCGATTGCGATACAGCCTGGACGTTGGAACGATATGCAGACTTTCTCTGAGGATGTCATTTCCCCCTTCTTTTTCGGATGGCGAAGGTGAGAGTTGGGTATAGAAACATAAGATATTGACACGGGTTCTAAGGACAATACTCCGTATACTTCTAATAATGAATGACTATGGGTCATATGAACTGACTACATCGGAGGCGCTAAGCGATGTATCCATGGATGTGAAGAGAAGTCACGTGAGTTATACCAAGATCCTGTGAGAGAGTTGATTGGGGGATAACTCTCTCGGGGATCCGTGGAATCTACATAGTAGTAGCAGGAGCTTAGTCACCTGACAGATCCATGACTAAAAAAGTGCCCGGCTGAATAGATCAGGTGATTGCCTTGGCGGGATGACACCGGAGTAATGTAGCACCGGTGACACGACGGGCTTACAGCATGTGTAGCATCCTGGCAACCATAGCTCTATAGTAGAGTTACCATAAGAAATCCACCTTTATTACCGGAATTTCGTAGGTCCCAGGTATGATTGATTGCTACCTGGGTATCAACAAAATCTTGTCAAAACCCTCAATCTCACAGATTTTGGACCGAATATGCCACCTCCGCCCACTGAATTGATCAGTGTTGCTGGACGTCGCTACCTCTTCAGGCAACTCATTCAGGAGAGACCACATCACAGTCGAGTCTGGCTGGCAACGTACGAGCGTACCTACCCCATCATGTAGTGAAGCCCAGTGAACTAACATTGCTCCAGATCCGGACAAGACAAATTTATCTTGAAGGACATCCTCAAGGCCATTTTCTCAAGCTTTAATGAGGACATACGCCCACGACTTCGCGAAAGCCCATTTCTGCAGTTACCACATGACACAATTCCAGATCAGCGAATATTTGTGTACAGGTACATGAATAATGATTTTCTGAGCCTTGTTAGAAAGCAACTATCCATGCAGGCCAGGAAGCAGATTCTAAAGGCCAGTTTGCGAGGGATTGCTGAGCTGCACAATCATGACATTGTCCACTTAGGTGTGAAGTAAGCGCTCTCTTCAGTTTCATAACCTACATGCTAATTGCCCCCAGATATCAAACCTGGCAATGTCATGGTCAACTACCGCGGTACTGGCCCGGAGACAATTGTTGAGCAGGTTCAGATCATCGATCTTGAAAATGCAGCTTATCTCCCTAAAGGAGGTGTATTAAAGGGATGTTAGCTGGCAATGATAGCTGGCGCAGTCCAGAGGCCCACTTCAAGGGCGAGCTTAACAAGCCTCCTGACATCTTCTCCTTTGCAGCTGTGGTAGGTTGTTCCTGCTTGAGAGAAGGCTCTATCTAGCTAACCTTGCTCAGTGCATATATGCTATGCTCGGGCAAGTCATATCCGGGGCTGATGAGGATTTACAGAAATATGAATCCCAGGGTGTATTCCCTCACATCATTCGCCTACAATGTCAAGTTTCTTTTTTCGGGGATCGAGAAAGATTGAGTGGGCTCATGACACACCTTGGTGATGAGGAAGTCAACCGCCAGGTCCTGGGATTTCTTTGGGAGGATCGAGTGGCAGAATATCATTCCTACAAGCCGTTCTCAGAGTGGCCGAATGCCACTGACGACCAGTTCAAAGATCTCATCCGGAGGATGACAAATTTGGATCCTCAAAGGCGGGCAACAGCGCGCGAAGCGTTGGAGCACCCCTCGTTTTCTGGTTATGAGATTGATTAGAAATTATGGTCCCCGGAATATTTCAGATAATCACAATTCAGGAAGACGGACAATAAGTTTGTCGCTCTTTTACTAACCCTGCCTGCTCCCAGGACACGCTCCCTGGTAGTGAAAGAATCACTACTCTCCTTACCTGTCTAGACTGCTTCCCTAGCCAAACTCTTTTCATTTATGCAGTTCAAAGTGGCTGGATCTCTCTGTTGGTTGAATAAAACACACAGCAATACTATTTTCTGTAGCTGTATTTATTCTCCTACTTTACTCATGGATTCTAATCTGCAGTTGGTGTAGGTCCTACCTCTGGCAACTTCGGATTCTGGCACTGGCTTGAAAAGCCATTGCTATAGCTTCCTATCACTTCATGGGATCCGGAGTCGGACGGCGGAATCATTGTTTCAGCACCAAAACAATCCTTGGTTATAAACTCCTTGTTTTAGACAGCCTTGCATGACTAGGTATACTTACCAGACCCATACTACTGTTTGATCAAATGGGTAGTCACTTTTCCCAAAGCTATTCCCTGTTTGGCCAGGGGGACTTTGGCCCCATTACAGTGTTTGCCATATGGCATTCCTTATCGGAATTTTGTAGGACCAGGGTACAAATTGATTCCGTGGTAACAGTGGATACGTGGTAGGGTTATTATTTCTTATAATAACTCTACCATAGAGCTACAGTTGCCAGGATGACTACACATTGCTCTAGTGTAAACCTGTTGTGTCAAGAAACTCTATATTATTTCCGGTATGGTTCTGTTTAATATAGGCATGTAACTGTCGATTCTCTCTACAGCAATCTTTCACTTGTAAATCATAACAGTGACAAGCGACAGGGTTACAGGCGACGAGATCGAAGATGTGGTCCTGCCATGCTGTGCTCTATTCTTAGAGTGCATACTATCCTCTATTATTGGTCAAAGACAGGTAGTATGATAATTATAGGTTTCAATATATATTCTATTAGCATCATTGATCATCATCATATATCTTTGCACGGCGGACGAAACCAGCTCGGAAGAAAGGGTAGTGGTTGTGTCTGTGAGCGAATAGGGTAGCGGGGGGGTGGAGAAATGCTTCTGCCTTGCATTAACCCAGTATGTATAATGTATGTAAATGCTTACGCACGAGGAGGCAAGACGAGGCGGATCCTGACTGAGTTGATAACTAGTTCAATCTTAGGTGAGACATCTCTCTCTCAGATGCAAAAAAATTACAGCTAACTAGAAGCTATGCTGGGGATTGCAGAAGAGACTGCAGAGTGCACTACAATAGTAGTAGACAATTCTGATTATCAAGGGTTAAATATATCTAGCACATACCAGCTTGGCTCGCATATTTTTATGCATGAAATATCTCCACATGCTCCCATAAAATATACTAAAGGGTTGGTATTAAGATTGTTAGTACGGAGTATATTCTAGTATGAGCATCTACTGGTTAGATTAGTTAATTAAACCAACACTGATAACGGAGAAGCTTATTCTAGCCAATATAAAAGTTTAATACGCCTCCTCCGTACTTCCTCTACTAGCTCTTACTAAAAGCTAGCAAATGGGCTAGTATGCGCCCGTGCGGCCCGTATATAGACTGACGTCTCGCGCAGATCGAATCAATATATGTAGGCACGCCCTGCATTCGCAGCGCCTAATAAGTAACAAAGTCTCCGAAGAAGCTAACCATTCTGGATTGGATTTCACGCGTGTCTTGCTAGTGACATGTTTGGGATTGATGGGCCGTTAGGCCGATCTAATATTATGTATGCGCTGTGGCGAAACCTCAAGGAGAGCAGAGCAGCTCTTCTGCACATTACAAGAGATACATTTTCCTCAAATGTGATATTGCCAAAAGTCTTTTGTGGAATTGCTAGTATAACTGTTTCTTAATTTCCCTTGAATTGGTTGCAGCGTTATACATACTAGTATACTAAAAAGTCAGGCTGAGGATGAAAATGTCTTCGAATACATCGAGGACCAAGGAGCACAAGAGCCTAGTTTGCCAGTGATGGGTAAATGAAGCGCCAGTTTTCTAGGTCTCGAGATGGGTTGTGTATAAAAAGTGAAAAAGGAGTGATATGGAATCCCTTTGCAAAGTCTTCCTAGGCAATATTCAACCTCTCTGCAAAGACCTTTTTCTTGATAATCTAGGTTACTAATATCGCCCTAGCCATCATCCAAGCCGCAAGCTTTGCAATATGGGGATACCGGGATACCAGGATACCCCCCTTAACCATTAGTGGAACAGGGTGTTTACATGGAGAGGGTGCAAGGTAGTCTAGTTCCAACTTTACAACAACCTAAAGACAATCTTAGTGATGCTAAACTTATCTGGACTTTGCTGAGGCTTGAGACAGCTGCAAGATGCTATTGGACTACAAGGACAAGTTGCACTACACTGCTGTTGTACAACTGACGGAGAAATATCCGAGTCACGAATATCAATGTCAACACCAACCACGAGCTCCTTGAATTAGGTTCATCTACACAAGAGAAGTCCGCTGACAGGGAACGAAAGCTTTTTTTATTGATATCGCTATTTAAGCGGGAAAGCAAGGCCCATTCCATCAAATCCGTCACATTCCATCAAATCCGTCACGTTCCATCAAATCCCCCTTCCTCCTATCCAGTCTCCAATAGACCTTATCCCTATCATCCGCAGATCCAGGAGATAAGTCACACATCCCCCACTCATTTAGCATTTCGAGCCATAGCAAAGTCCGGAAGCACCACCAGCACAGCAAATTCTGATGCCGGCATTGCAGTTTCCGCAGTATTGGCGCTTCTGGAGGAGGCCAGCTTCGGCATCAGGCTCAGCAGCAGGAGCAGCGATGGCCAAGGTGGCGAAGAGGGCAAGAGCGATGGCGGAGAACTTCATGGTGACTGAGGTTTGATTTTTAACTATACAGAGGATTAGATGACTGGATGTTTTCAATGAGGGTATGCCTCTTGAGAGAATGGATATAGACTCACTCTTCGAAGGGAGAAGAAAAAGCTGGTATTTCTGTTTGAGGATTTGGTTTCTTGGAGGTTTTGTGGAGAGGTGATTGTTGGAAGAATAAAACACAGGATGAAGGCAGCAGATGGCTCCCCTTTTATGTCTTTTCTACATCTCGGAGACTTTGTTGAATTGTTCACCGCCATCAGACCTGTTGACCTCAATTCATGGGAATACGGGCCGTTGGAGACATTTGAGGTCCAGGGGGACCCCACAATTGATAGAGGACAAACGGACGATTTTGCTCCAGTGGACAATTCACAGCGCGGAGATGTATCCGCGCTGGGGGGTCCAACCTCTTAGCAATTTGATGAGATAGAGTAGGGTTCCTCCGCTCCTGGGGCCCCCGCAAAGCAAGGGTGATATGCAGGGTAAAGCAGGTCTGTGGTCCTCACGGTTTTGGCAAAGGACTCCTAGACATTAATGCATGGCGTTGGATGAGGGAGGATGAAGCAGATCTGAATCTTCGCCAGGCGGACTCGAGGATTAAACAGGGAAACAAGCATGCTTTCTCGATCGTCATGCAAGGAGGGAGGTTTAATATCGACGCCTCTTTCATCCCCACAGTCCAGGAACATGCCAAGATGATAGTTAATTTACATGGGGCGAGAAGCAGCGGAAGACGGTAACTTGCAAGGCTTCTTTTTTCGGCAAGGGTCTTTTTGTTTATATTGGGGCGATGGGACGGCTCGAAACCCTCCGAAGTACAAACCAGTGGGGTAGCAAGGTTTAGAGTTAATATAAAAATGTCTCCGCGCGGGGAGGCCGGGGAATGCGAGACAGTGCCACGTCATGATGATGCAGAATTAACAGCTTTCTTCACAATCCTTCACAATCTTTCTGTGAGGCCGATGAGCTATTCTATATCAGCTACGGAGCATATATAGAGTGCCGCGACGAAAGGGTTGGGCGGTACAAAGCGAGTCTAATCATCAGGCGATTTGGCGGGGAGCAGAGATGAGGGGAAGAATGAGATATTGTCAATGCACTTTGAATATTATGTCTCAGGTTGACTCCATCTGTGAGCAGACACTTGGATAGTGTTCTTGCACCCGGCCACCAAGGGCTTTTGTAATACATAAATATCCTTATAGCGAAGATTCCGTGGACTCAGCAGCAGCAGCAGCAACGACAACAGCAGAAAGCTTACCTTTGAGCCTCTCCATGGCCTTCTAGCTAGCCATAGGCGGTCAGAATGTCTCCAGTGTCGCATATATCACGCCGTTGGGAGGGGTACATGGCATATTCGTTGAGGGTTTATCAACGTGTAAGCATGATGAAAACACGTCGACAGAGGCAGATACATGTGTACCCGGGAGACTGTTATAGCTGATGAATGATCAAGGCCAGACTGTACTATGTAGCTAACACTCTCTTTCGAACTTTCTTACTCATGCAGCAGGAGTGATAGCAGGTGGTTCAGGTGGTTGGAGTGGTTGTCAATTGTTGTTGTTGAAGAAGAGAAAAGAGAAGAGATGATGATGATGATGATATCTCAGCCTCTTACGTAATCCAGCCTTCTTTGAACTTCACTTGATGCAATTCAAGCCAGTTCAATGCAATGCAATGCAATGCAAAACAATTCATGAACTCTGCACTCACTCACTCACTCATACTATACTCACTCTTGATATTGCTGTTGCTGTTGCTGCTCTCTCTCCCATCTCAGCCCATCTCCCACCGGAATCCCTCCAGCTCCACCTCCGCCTCCGCCCCCAGCTCCCACCCCGTCCCTCTGCGCCCTCTTGCGCCATCCCGCCCGGAATCGCTTCATCGACGCCCGCATACCAACGTCCCGAGATACCTTGTCTGCGCCTCTCTTGCATACCCCTACAGTATACCACCACCATCGGCATCGGCTAGCCGTGACCCACTTCTGGCAGAGCTCTCACTTGCCTACGATCCGAAGCTGGCCGTCCAGAGTCCAGAGTCCAAAGTCCACCAGTCCAAGTGGTCCAAGCTCGCTGGCGGGGACGACCAAAAGTCAGATCGGATCTTTTTTTTCCTCTTCCGCACTGTGCGCATGCTGCTTGTCTGTCTATCAGTCGCTGTCTCCCCCACACCGCATACACCGCATACACCACTGGAACCACCTGGTGCCTCTGGCCAAGGAAGGAGATATTCAGCTTCTCACTCACTGGCCATGCGCCCCGTACGAACGCGCCCTGAAGGTGTCTACTAAGTCAGTCCTGGTGCCCGCCGTGGTTTCAATAACCTACACAATTATTGCTAGATGTCTGCATCCCGCCGCTGCAGCTCATCCCGATCTCACCACCAAAATACGACGTCTATGTCTTCTTCTTCTTCTCCTCGCTCCCAGCAGCCGCTCGTGATCCTACAGCCATCTACGCGTCGCGGCATTCTCGCATTCGCGTCGGGAGCACTCTGCCATGTCCGCGGACCGCAACCCTGCTGCCCCTAATCCGCCCAAAAAGAGATCCTTTTCCGAGTATCTGACCGGCATAAACTCTCGATTCCAGCACTTGACCGACAACGTCCTCCCAGCTTCGCCCTACCTCCTCACCCTCCCAACCGAACGGCCCTTCCGCCTGGGCTCGCGCTTTGTCAGCAACTGGGCCGTGGGAGAGAACCGCTTCTTTGCCCCCGACGAAGAACACCTTCAGTACATGACCTTCCTATCCCACCAAGACGAGGAGGATACTCTTTTAGTTGCCGTTGGGGGATGGTGCGACCAGAACGGAAGCGTCATGGACGAAGACTCGACCAGATCCGCCGCTGTCACTGAACCAACCACTACTACTACAACAACAACAACAACAAGCACCCCCAGGAATGGTGTGCAGAAAAAGAAGATCAGTCTGAGCGATTATAAAAAGAAGGCAAAGGAGGCTCCCAAGTCGCCCTCGGTCTCTAATGATTCGGATAAAGCGAGTCGGCTTCCGCAAATGGACCGCGTATCCTCCTCCAAGTCAAGCTTTCTGGCCGATTCGCGCCCAAAGAAGAACGGGGAACGCCGCCGCCCTGCAGCAGAGTCGCGGGGGTACGAGGATAAAAACGACGCGACTGTTACAGAAAAAGCCGTAAAAAAGACTGCCCCAAATTCCAAACCCCAACAGCAAGATTCCCTAATCTTCAGCGAGAAACCAGACTCCTCCTCCGCAACGAAACGTGCTGGGACACCCCTCGTTCCAGCGCTGCTCTCGCCGACTCTACCTCCTGCCAGCTCCAGTCCTAGGCTTCCTAAACTTCTCTCCCCTACCCTCCCGCCCGACATAGAAGAAGATCTGGCGAGGCTTTTCGACGCTCCTCCCTCGTCAAAAGGAATCAGTACCCCAAAGAACACCAGTTCGCCCCGTCCACCACCCGACATCAAGGAAAGCGCGACACGGCCTCATTCTAGTTCTAATTCGAGCTCAAGCAGTAAAACCACCACTTCGAAACCCGCGCCTACCGAGTTGTCTACTACATCCAGGAGTCACCAATCTTCGGGTTCAAAACATTTGCCGCAACCAGAACCATCGTCACGTTCCGAACCACCACCTCCGAACACCAGCCCCTCATCAGCTCCAGCTGGAAAATCCAGCAGAACAAGGTCCAGGCTTATAGTTAAACTGAGATATGGCCGTGCGAATCGAAAGCGAGTTGAAGCACTCTTAAAATTCTCTGGCAAGCGAAGGTTAGCTTCGGAAAATGTCGCCGTAAGGCCAAAAGCCGAACCAGAAACCAACCAAACGACAAGGGAATCTCATCCGCCGCCAAGGAGAGCGGAAAAGTATCCCGCCACTGCGTCCGCACCAGCGCCCCTCCGCGGTAAAAGGCCAAAGGGGAGCGATGACGTCGACGAGGAGGAAGTCCCAAGCAAGCGCCAAAGAAGTGCTACTGTTACCACTAATAATAATGCGGAGAAGCCGAGAACGCCAGTCATCCCTGCGCCCAAATCCTCCTCATCTATTCAACAGCCGGAGGCATCAAAGCCCCGGTTCCTCACCCCGAACAAAGACCTAAAGGGTGTCCCAATGCGCCGTCTCGGCTCGGGCGACAGCGATGTAAATACACCAACAGCCTTAGTGAGCAGTACCCCTGGAAGGACCGAAAAGGTGTCCAGGCCGCTGACCTCTCCGGCGGCTTCTGGCGACGTCCACCTCAACAAATCCCGAGACACAGAACGACGTGCTTGGAGGGACGAGTTTAGGAAATATGTCAACCTGGGCAGAGAGTTAAAACATGCATCGCAACGCCACACGGCAGCCAGACGCCCCAGCGAGGCTTCTAGTACTACGGATGTGAAGCTGGGAGCAGCCATTGGCGTCGAAGCGGTGCTCTGTTTTATTCTCGCCTTTATTACAGAGGACAAGAGTAAAGCCTTGGCCCGGCAGGTTGGAGAGTCGAGCGGCTGGCGATCGATACTGGCGTACTGGCACGCTGTGAAACACATGACCGCACCTTATCCACATCTTCGCGGATTGTGTGTCCTTCTGGGAGCAATTTCACACGACACCATCCACCGTATTGACCTTGAACGTCTCGCCGTTACCCCTTTCCCAAACGAGCTCAGTCCATCCGAAACGTCAGGGAACGACGTCGCGAATAATAATAACAATAATATCGACGAGCTCCGAAGACAGCAAAAGGACTTTACAGAACTCAAAGCCCGACTCCTTGAATCACACAAGGAAGCCCGTCGACTCTGGATCGAAGGGCTACAGGAATTACCCGAGGATGTCCTTGCCAGGGAGTATCCCGTAACGTGGTCCAAACGATCGAGGAATTATTCCGAGCGCGGCAAGCACGGGGAGGCAGAGGCGATGAAGCTGGGCCAGTATTCTGGCGAGTTTTTCCTGCCGCTGGGCGCGGCCACGACGGCTCCGCTCGAGGCGATTCGGTTTGGATGGTCGTTTTTAGCGGAGTGGACGGAGAAGGAGGGCGTTAATTGGAAAGGTCGGCTTGGATTGTGATGGCTTTTCCAACTTTTCTTTTTTATTTATTTTATTGTATTTTTGATCTATCTGCGTATATTTGTTGTTTTCTTCTCTGCTAACATGATACCTATGTGAACCTGGAATTTCTTTTTTTATCGACGGTCTTTCAAACGTGTTTTTCTTTCTTTTATTTAGCTTCAATCATACATACCCCAGCGGGACGGATGGATGGATGGAATGATATCTAATTTTTATATACATTTTTTTGTCTCTCTCTCTCATTTCTCTTCCTGATCTTAAACTTACCTTATTTTATTTTATTTGATTTGAGAGTTCTTCTTACTTTCTTGTTGCTGATAAACTTCTTCTTCTTCTAAGGGGGTACTATCATAAGACGCCATAACTATTGGTATTATTATTGTTATTACTATTCTTACAGCCATGCTTCCAACGTAGAAGGAGAGTTTCGCTTTTTTGTTTCTAGAAATACTGAGTTTATTCATTATGAAGCTAGATGAGTAAGGCTACACTATAATTATATATAGTTTGTGCTTCGGGTCGACTCCTTATTATTTATCTTCTTTTCTCTTGTTTTTTAAAAGAGCTTCTTTTCTTCTGGTCTTAATAATATTTATTGTCCTACTGTGTAGTTTGAGAACTATGATGATGATGATGATGATGATGATAATATAAGCTTTTTGAAGAAAGCAAGGGAGAACTTTATATAGAATTAAGGTTATGCGCGTAAGTTCTTTTTGTGGGGGGGTGGGGGCTGGGCTATGTTGCGCTATTCTTCGCTCCGAATACTCCGTTAATTCAATCCATATTGTAGGAAGTATGACTGATAGCTTATATCTATAGACCGGTTTGAAAAGAATAAATTAGCAAAACCCCGTCCTTATTAAACCCCCCTCGATGGGGAAAAATGGGTCGTGAGAAGGACATATATATATAAACATGGATACAGCAAGTTCATACTAATGGACTTCCTGGTTTAATTTCTTTTCCTGCTTATATTGAGACCTAGTAGAATGCATATATCCCTGGCCCTAAAGCTATACGAGTGAAAGAGAATACCCGAACTTATGGAGAAGATACATAAAACAGGCTCTTCCTCTTCCTTTTCTTTCTTTCTTTGTTTTTTGCCTGCTGATCCCCACCATAGCTTACGCCCGAATAAGGGTTCCAGAACGAATAAATGAATGGATGAAATAGATTAGATAAAAGTCTCTAGCAACGCAAAAATCCCGAGCAGGCGCTGTGATTGATCAAATATATAGATGAGAAAACTCCACGGAATGGGGATCAATGACTGGCTAGCGAATGGAAATATGCCAAAAAAGGTTTTGGAAGAAGAGAGGGAAAATAAGCGCTAAAAGAACTAGCAAGTAATGATAGCCAAAACCAAGCAGAGAGAGAGAGAGAGAGAGGGTGCGCTAAGTCATGATCGAAAGAAGCCATGGGTTGAGGGGACAAAGCAAGTTTATCAGGTGGAATGCATAAAGAGAGGAAAGGAGGAGACAAGTGTAACTAGATGTAGATGTTACTAGTTTCAATCGCCCGGAATAACGGTCATAACTAATTCAATCATAATGGACTAGTCTCTCTAAACATTATTCAAGCCGTGTTGATTGCTTCGCTCATCGCCTCCCTGTCCAAACAGCCACCCGGCCTCCCGACAATACGTCGCCTCTTTTCTCGAGGTGCCGACCTCGCTCGCCCAGCAGACAACAGCTGCATCGACGACCCCGGCCAGGACACCCTCCATGGCGCCGAGGACGCCCCAGCCAATGGCTCCCGCGATCAGACCCACAACGTACGCATACAGACTACCACGCGCGGTACTGCTGTCAGCACTATTATTAGCCAGCTTTAGACTACGCGAGGTTGACACCCAGCTGCCAAAGCTGAGGGCTAGTGACATGACAAAGCGCATAGCATGGAGGATGAGTTTAGAAAGACGGTATGCAACTAGGGAGCGACTAGATTCATTCCTGTCGTAGGCAGAGAAGTAGCGAGGATGGATGGCTGTGGCCGCATTCGAGGGGATAAGGAAGGAGAATTGGCCGAGTGCGCGAGCAGACACAGTCAGAGGGAGTGAGTGAACGGCACCATATGTCAGAGCTAGGGGGTTTGTGAGGGCGGCGATGGGAGTAGGAACCAAGCTGTAGGCAGCCATGGAGACAAGGGAAGCGAGCCGCCGCGGAAGAATAATCAGGGGTAGACGGATTAAGAGGGCTATGCAGGTTGAAAGGCAGATGGTACCAAAGAGAGTTGTTACTGAATGGTGGAGGGCTGCCTGGACAATCTGGCGGGACGAAGGTGCTGGAACAGCCAGCCGGTGGAAATACCACTGGCTGACGGTAGCCGCAGTTGTAGTCCGCTGGATACCGGCAATGACACCCAAGGACCAAAGGTAGACGAGCACAAAGTAGGCGCCCAGCCACCAGCTGCCTACATCAATAATAAACAGGTTCTTCTTGGCGGTGGAAGTATGGCCATTCAGGAATACGCGGGTGAACATGAGGATCCACAGCCAGGTCCAGGTGGCAATGAGGGCCTGCACGGCGAAACCAAGGAACAGGAGGGCGGGATTTGCGCTTAGGATGCGACAGGAGAATTCTAGGATGTTGATGGCTTTGCCCATCGAATGGCGGCCTTTGGCGGCGGAATACAGCCAGACAGTAGCTATTATGGCGGGCACCAGAGAAGCCCAACGCATAACTTTGTCCTGGATAGTGGAGCCATGCCAGGGACCCTTGAAACTAGAGATAAACGGATACAAGGAAAAGGAGTAAAGGATCACGGGGACAGCGATGAGCATGGCGTATACGAGTAGGCGTACATAGGAGCGGAGCAAAGCCAGCCAGAGCAGCGATACTATGATGGCAACCAGGGTGTAGGTGGCGAGGAGGAAGAATGAAGCATGGAGGGTGGAGTAGATGGTGTCGCCCAAAACCGGCAGCTTGGTGGGCGCCGTAGTATGGAGATAGACGAGAAAGGACGTAGCCAATAAAGCTGCCAGGGAGATGAGGAACAGGTTCCCCCAAAAGGCATCATGGTGCGGAGGTTCCGGATCAGGGTAAGTTACAGACGCAGGAGCTGAGGCGTTACTGCTGGGACTTGAGGGACGAGGATCTTTATTATTAAGCAACGCCTGTCTGTCGGTTTCTTGCGGGAAGAACGAGGAGCCGCTGGCTTGGAAATCATCGCCAGAAGCAGCATGTGGCTGGTATCTGAATTGCACAGGCGGCGGAGATTCGTCGAAATCCGGCGGGGGCTCCTCGTCCCGCTGGACGTCGACCATGTCGGTTTTCAGGGTGTCCTCCAAGCCCACATCGACCATGCGGTCTTTCCCGCTACCATTCGAGTCGTCATCACTATTGGATTCTTGGTCGTCTGCTTCTTCGTTCTCCGAAATGGGCTCCCCGTTCAAGGCCAGGTGAGGGTTATTGGCCTTGCCTTTGCCGCGCCAAGAGCTCTTGATTCCAGGCACGCGACCAAGCCTGTGACTGGCAGAAGGGGTCTCATCGTTGTGAGCAGAGGAGCCGTTGCCGTTGGCGTCGTCCTCCTCAATTTCCGAAGATTCCTCCAAGTGGCTTGCCCCAAAGTGACGACGCGACCTCTGCAGCGCATAAAAGTCCTCTACCTCGCGCTCGTGTTCCTGCTCGTCGTCCTCTTCGCGAAATTCGTCTGTGGCGCTATGGAAGAGCGGGGCGTGGTGGGTGGATGTTCTGGAAGCGAAGGGGAAGTGGGAGATGTGAGATGAAGCAGGTTGGTAAGGGTTTCCTATGGCCCGTTGCATGTAAGATGATCTGGAAAAGGGCGAGCGGGCAGTGGAGCCGGTGGGCTGGTTGGTGTTGTTGTTGTATCTCTTCTGGCGGGATGGGCCATTTTGGTGGTTGTTGGGAGGGTCTGGAGCGAAGTTGATTCGAGACTGGGACTGAGCGAGAAAGCGGGAAGCATCTGGAGGGGAGTTAGCTGTTGTTATTGTTATTGTTATTATTATCATGGGGAGAGGAGGGCTGTATACACTCTGAGAACATGGTGCACTCTCTCTCACTCTCTCTCAGTGCTAGAGCGGCGGTGTGGCAGAGAGGAGTGGGCAGCAGGCAGTGGGCAGTTCTGCAGAGTTAAGGGATGGGAGGGAGCATTTCTAGACTGACAGAAGAGGCTAGAAGGAGCAGCAGGCAGAGCAGCACAGAGATTGAGTCAGAATAGAATGATTGAGGGGAGATAGATGGAGAGATGCACAGTGAGATGAAGTGATGGATGAAAGTAGTGAGTAGTGAGAAGTGATAGTGTGAGTGACAGGCAGAGTGCAGGTCACATGTCCTGATGTCATCACCTGATAGCTCTAGGCCCAAACAGGCTAGCAGGGTGTCTGCCTAAGCTGCGTCATACATTACAGTACATTACAGATACAGATAGTTACCTGACAGCACATTGATTACATCATCATCATCATCATCATCATCTGTTTGTTTGGTGCAGCAAGAATCAAGATATCAATCATTCTCGTAGAGAGCATACCAACATCTACAACCTCTGTTGACCATCAAGATATCAACATATCAACATACAATATTCCATGACTGCTCCCTCCATCATCACCCCCTCATTCTTCTCTGCCACCACCCCACGCCTGCCCCCGCTCTGCTGACCTAGCCCATCAGCTGCCAGCTGCCAGCTCTCATGTCACTGCCATGGGACTATATCGCAAAGCTAGTCTGCATCGGTGACTCCGGCACGGGCAAGTCGAGTGTATGTATAGAGTGTATGTCTCTGAAAACTGGCTAGAAGATACTGACACCGCCTAGCTCACCATCCGTCTCTGTGAAGGCCGCTTCTCACCCGGCCACGACGTCACCATCGGCGTCGAATTCGGCTCGCGCATCGTACCCGTTGGCCCCCCAGCTTCAGACGCTCTCGATATCCCAGGCAACATTACCAAGACCAATAATAATAACAATAATGATAATAATGATAATAACGACACATCCACTACTACTACAACCCCTGCTTCAATAACGGCATCCGAACCCCTCTCCCTCTCCCTCCCTCCCCCACCCCTGAAACCCTCTGCCTCCCCCGTACGACAAAAACGCATGAAGCTCTCCCTCTGGGACACCGCCGGCCAAGAAACCTACAAATCCATAACCCGCTCGTACTTCCGCGGGGCGTCAGGCGCCCTACTAGTCTTCGACATCAGTCGACCCGAGACCTTTGCCTCTGTGGCCCTGTGGCTGCAGGACCTGCGCCAGATCGCCGAGGAAGGCATCGTGGTCGTTCTCGTGGGCAATAAGAGCGATCTCGCGGCCTCCGCACCTCCGAGCAAAGTAGTCACAAGAGAAGAAGCCGAGGAATGGTGTAGACGGAACAAAGTGTCGCGATATGTCGAGACGAGCGCAAAATCCGGCGACGGCGTCGAGAGGGCCTTTTTAGAGGTCGCCGAGCGCATATATCGCAATATCGAGGCTGGACGATATGATCTCAACGACCGACGCAGTGGCGTCAAGGGATATAAGACCGCGGGCGGGAATCGGAGGGGCCACGGCCAGCATGCTGTCACACTGGGCGTGAATGATGCTATGCGGAAGAATGCCGGTGGATGGGCCGGCGGCTGCTGTTGAGGGGATTTAATATATTCTTCTTCCCTCCAGATGCAGTCCTTTGCGGCATAAATATCCGACGGATCATTCTTTGAGCTTCCCTGCGCATGGTCGTATCTCGACAATATGGAAGTGATAACTCACCCGACCCTATCACCCTGGAATGAAACCGGGCTAAATCATTCCCGGCTGGCAGGTTGGAGAGATGGACCTGATCTATACCACACCGCTCCGAACAGGCAACTGCCTCTATCCCTTCTCCCACGCCGCGCGAGTGAGCAACCTAAAGGGGCCTCAGTCGGTACATCTCCGCTCTACCATCGGTCGACCGCGAGGAACTTATGGGGGTTGCTATATATATATGTCCTCGAGGCGTAAAACAGACGGAAAGCAGCCCACATCTATGGAGATGGATAAACCCACGGTGAGATTAGGGATAGTATATATATATACATAGCTACATATGCGCATAGGAAAAGGCATAGGGCATAGGGCATACCCCTCACTCAAATTAATCAATTAACCAATCAAAATACTTTTTCTTTCTCACCAAAGCACACACACACACACACACACGAGATAGAGAGAGAGATGTACAGAAAACCATTAATAAGTATTTGGAGATTGCTTCCCTTCCCTTCCATCCCTTGGAAATATAAACTAGAAAAACAACTAGATAAACAACTAGAAAAACAATTAAAAAAACCCCCATCCTCATCCTATCCTATCCTATATCCTATCCACTATAAATTCCATATAGTACACATCGTCCCATCTTCCCGAGTCTGTTTGTTGCTGTTGCTGTTGATGATAAATAAAAAAAGGCTCATAAAAAGAAAATGATCGCACTCTCAGAACCCCTTGCCTCAACACACGCCTTCTAGCAACCTATGGTAAGTAGTATTGCTGAGGCACCCAAATTGCAAGCAAGTTAACATAACTTAAGTTGCTAACATCTCAAAAATATGGCTTTTCTTTTTCAATTATAAGCCAAAGCGCCACACCCAACCCACTCTCTCCCCCTTTTTTTATTCTTTCTTTTCTCCCCACACCTTAAAAAGGATAAAATTTATCTACCGATTCGCAATCTTCCACTTGGGCAACCAATTCAAATGTGCCCACTGCTGATTGTCCCCTTGCATGCCAAACACCAGAGCGCCAAAGACCAGGAACAGCGCAATAACCGCCCCATACAGCACCGAATAAACCACCCACTCGGCGCGGCGATCAAGTCTCTGCGTCGCCCAATTGACGCTGAAGCCCGCTGTAAGAATCGCAAAGTACAGCGCAGGGTAGTAGTGGTGCACGTATGTAACGCGGCCCATCATGACGAAGGGCAGGAAGTGCAAAAACCAGCCGGCGACGGGGTAGAGGCCCGAGTAGTGGATGTGGTCGATGTCGCGGGTGCGGAGCTCCGTGTATCCCCGCTGCCAGCGGATGAGGTACCAGACCACCATTAGCGCGAAGACGCCCAGACTAGCTGTGCTGCCCCAGTAGACGAGAGGGTTGCCGAGCAGGAAGTATTTGACAGTGTTGTCGTCCCAAGAGCACATGCGCAGACCGACGTTGAGGATCGGCCATTGCCAGAAGTGCGACGCGAGATCGTCTTGCTTGTCTGGGTCGGGGACGAGGGCGTTGTTGGAGGTCATCATGGCGACGTTGAGGTGGATGAAGTCTTTGAAGAAGGGGGATTTGTAGGATCCTGGGTCTGAGGGGGGGACTATTCACAATTTCCGTTAGTACGGCGCCTGATATAAAAAGAAAAGTGACAACTGCGAAATAAAAAAATAAAAAAACTCACGTCGGTCATTTGTATGCGACTCGATGTTCCAATGGGTATAAACATCGCGGTGCTTGTTCTCCTTCACACAGGTAGTTTCGATCTGCTTGAAGCCCCACTGCGGCAGATTGACGTTTCCAGCCCGGAGGTAGCAGCCCAGGCTCGTATGGCGCAGACGGAAGGCCGTGGTCAGAGTTCGGATTTTTGAGCGGTCCCGCGACGCTACATCGTCAACCACCTCGACCGTCCAGTGATCCTTGTCGTCACCAACGGTGGTGTTTCCATAGCACGACACTTCGTAGTCAGCTTTGGTAATGGGCGCGGGCACGACGTGAGAATGCAGGTTGCGTCCTGTCTGGGCGTGGATGAGGCGAATCACATCTTTGTCGGCGACGAATTTCAGGGGCGCCTCGGAGGAAAACTCCCCCTCGCGGCGGTTGGGGTAGAAGAACCAATCGTTGTTGGCGTCCTTGTGGTGATAGCAGGTAATCTGCTGCTGGGACGAGCCCTCGGGGTAGGTCTGGACGTGCGAGTGGAGCAGGCCGCCTCCGTATCCCATGTTCTTGAGAGTCACTCTGGAGCCAAGAGCAATCTCCAGCGGGCTGTCTTTACCAACAGCGGTTCCCTTCAGGTTAGCCTGGAAGAGGGAGCTCATTTGCGCATCACCAGGTCCGGTGCTGTCCAGCACGAGGAAGTGTAGATAGAATGAAAACATGTAGACGAGCAGAGGAACAATGATCAAGCCGACAACTCTGGCAGCCAGATGAGATGCGAGGACAACCTATAGACAATGATTAGCGGGTTTTTCTCATAGAGACCCTAAAAATTAACACGAAGCTTCCACCAACCTTTGGCATCTTCAAATCGCCAAACTTATTCCACAAATCTTCAATGGTATACAGTCCCACCAACGCAGTAACGCAGAAGCCGACCCATTTCACGCTGCAAACACAACCAATGCTCAATCCGGTCAGGACAAGCCAGGCGAACCACTCAGGCGAGAAACTCTTCGTTTGGAGGCGATGGAAGCGGGCCCAGCACAGCGTAGTGGTGAAGGTGAAACACAACAACATGGAGTCAAGGAGAATGAATCTCGAAATGGTGGCGTACGAGTTCTCAAACAGCACCATGAGGGTAATCAACCACACGGCGGGTCGGCGAAGGTTTAGTTCCCTTGCTGTGTAGTAGGCCAGGGGCACGCAGACGACGCCGAACGCGGCATTGAACACGCGCATGAATGTATAATTGACTTCCTCTGGGTACTTTTCGCCGGACTTGAACTCGAACGAGCCGTTGTAGCCGGCGAGATAGCCCGAAAGACCGACGAGCATCTTGCCCAGCGGCGGGTGGACGTCGAAGTAGAATTCGCGCTTGAGATAGTGAGAGCCGAATTTGCCGAAGCTGCACACGCCGTAGCTTATTAGCAATGGTTGCAGTAACAAATGAATGGAGGGGGCTTGAAGCGGAACTCACTGGGCCTCATCCCAGGTGACGATATTGGACAGGCCGATGCGCCACATGCGGGTGAAAAGGGAGAGGGCCGTGAAGATCAGCGGGGCAATGATAAACTCCCACTCGTCAAGGGTTTGAAGAAATGCATTCGTCTGACCGGAACAGAAGCAATTATTAGCCGTTATACTCAGGTGGAATTCCTATATATATCTCCCTCTCTGCAAAGGGGTTCTTTCGGTGGAGATCTAGCCGCGTACCTGCTGCAAGCCCTTCTTCAGCTCAGGCTTATCTGTATCAGATTGTATAGTATTATTCCCCTTCGTGGCGCCGGGAACATTCCTCCTGCGCACGTCGGTGCCCTGGGCCATTCCCGTGGCGAAGGCCGTATCCTGCGCAGCCATGGTGGATGCGGAGGTATGCAGAAGCAGGTGGGTAAGGAGTCAGGTCAAGTCAAGGCGAAGCGGTAGGGTGTGGGAATCCGGAATGAACGAGCGAACGAGATAGACAAATAAAACGATCTATCTGAAGCCGGCTGGAATAGAAGGAGAGGTCTCCTGCTGGGTCATTGAACTCGTAAAATGGGCTCAATGAAAGGGGGTAGAGAGTCGGGGTAGATGGCAAGGAAAAGGAAAGGAGAGAAAAACGAGAGACAGGAAGTAGAATTAAAGGCGTAGGCAAAGAGAGAAACAATTAAGGATGCGAAGAAGAAGAACAAGAACGAACAGAGAAACGAAACAGGATGAAGGTGAAGATGAAGTTGGGGATAGAGGAAGAGAAGAGAAAGAAGAGGATGAAGCTGAAGCTTGAAGTTGTTGAGAACACATCGTGTAGCCCAGCCAGAGCCGCATAGCTGACTCAGCGCTACTCAGCCCAGAAACACGCATTATTATTACAGGTGCATTTTATATCTATTTTTGTATTATTTAGATATTTAACTGGATATTTATCTAGATATTTATTTAGATATTACTCTTAAATGACCATAATAATAATGATGATAATAATACACTCTCTACTGCTCCTTCTCACATAACTATCCATTAAAATAAAAATCCCCATATGTAGTTGCAAAATCTCACCCATGCCTGCACGGCTGCCACTCTGAACACTAGACACGCAAAATAAATTTAAAAAAAAGAAGGCCAAAAGAATGGAAACATAATAAATAAGGCCGTGGAAATGTAACAGCAAAAGAAAAATGAAGAAAGAAAGAAAAAACACCGGTGCATAGCGGGTGGGGGGGTACTTCCAAAAAAGAAAACAGTCGTAAAGTATATATATATCCAGGAGAATCCGCGGACTGCAGAATAATAACGCCCGTTCTCTATAAGCCCGCCCGCTAATGCCTGGGGGGGACTCGTTCCCAGAAGCAGCATGAATGCAACGCACACGATGTAAAACCGTCACACCGAAAATGATCCCGACCTCTATCGCAAGAGACCTCAACATACACACAGACAAACGAACGAGCGTGAACTCGTCGTCCTGAAACGACATTATCCGTACAACGCGTATCTAAAAAAAATCAAAATCAAAAGACTTCTGTCTAATCTTCTGGGTCCTGGTCAAGTTGACGGTACCGGCTCTCGCTGTTGTTGCCATTGTTCTTCCCGCGTCGCACAATATTGGATATCCATCCGCTAATGCCGTCGCCGCTGCGCCCGCCCCGGTCGCTGGACTTGGGGCTATTATAGCCGCTTCCCGTCGGCGGGTCGACGTTGAATCCCGGAATCGCATAGTCTGCCCCATGGCGCCCTTCACCCTGTCGGAGGTCGAGAGATGGCACCGGCGAGCCATAGCCCATGAGAGCTCCACGCTCCGCGGGCGTGACGGGAGTTGGTGCGGCGGTGGTCGCGTCGCCGAACAGTACGTCCATGTCCTCCAGACGGACACCGCTGGTTTCGGGATAGAGGAAGTACACTGTGGACACGGTTAGCAAAAATGACCTTAAGAAAGTGGCAAGTGGGGGAAAGGAATATACATACCAAGGACGAAACTGCATGCACAGAAGAAGGCATGCAGAAGATATAGCCGCCATTTGATCGTCTCTTGCAGCACGGGTGTAAGCTCGCCAACCAGCCAGTTGAATGCCCAGTTCGATGCGGTACTCAAACTCGCGCCCTTGGCTCGAATGCTCAGCGGCAAGATTTCCGGAGGATACAGCCAGGGGATCGGACCCCAGGAGGCTCCAAATGCGGCGTTGTAGATCATCACAAAAATCACGGTGAGCATGGGGGTATGCTTGATATCGATATAGATCCAGTACGAAATCATGGAGAGCGAAATTACCATGGCCACTGCACCCGACATCAGGATGGGTCGGCGGCCCCAGTGATCAACCAGATACCATGGTGGAATGGTCGAGGCCAGGTAGGTGATTGAGTTGATGCCAGTCATGAGAATCGCATCGCGACCAACCCAACCTGCAGACTCAAACACCAGCGGGGCATAGTAGGAAATGACGTTGATGCCGTTAAGCTGGGCCATGGCTTGTGCCGACATAGCGATGAAAACACGCCTGCCGTAGCGGCGGAACATGTCCCCGTACGACCGCTCGCCCTCCTGGCGTTGGATCAGGACATCCATCTTGATCTCGCGGTATTCTTGGCGGGCCTTGTCGTTGTGCATGTCGCCCTTGCCGTATAGATTCGCAATGACGATCATCCCTTCTTCGTCGTGATCGTTGTCTAGCAGCCAACTATATCATATCATATCTATCGTCAGCAAGATGTTTGTCGATATATAGAATTAGACAGGAGTATGGTAAGTACCGAGGAGATTCGCAGATGATCAGACTACCAAATCCCAAGAGAGCACCCATGAAACACTGGAAGGACAAGGGTATCCGCCAGGCATAGTCACTGTTGATAAAACTGCACCCGTAGTCTACCCAAACACTGGCGGCATATCCGCAGATGTTACCCGTAAACTCAATGCAGGCGAGCTTTCCTCGGTTGTGCGGAGGAGAGATCTCGGACTGATAAACGGGGACAATGGTCGAGAGGGCACCAACACCCAGACCAGCAACGATCCGGCCGATCAACATCATTGGAATTCCAGTAGCGAAGGTTTGAAAGGCGCCGCCAACAAAAAAGATCATTGAGCCGTACAATATAGTCCGTCTCCGGCCGATGACGTCGCCAATGCGGCCAACAATCAGCGAGGAAATGAAGGCACCGATTTCTAGGATGGCGACCATGGTTCCGATCTCAGCACGGGTGGGCTGGTTGAAGTAGTCCTTGAAGTAGGGGCCCCTAGAATCAGCACGAACATGTCAGTATATATATATCTCTCTAATCTTTGAGCGGCAAAGAGGTGCCTACGTACGTGATAATGCCGGACATCACGCCCTGGTCATATCCAAAGAGGAACACGCCTAACGAGACGAATATACTAGTAAAGTATCTGCAAAGCAAGCGTGTAAGTAGATAGTCTAAAAAACGCGAGATATATAAAACACGGATAGGAAGTATACGTACAGTAATGGCTTGCCCACCAGCCCATGGGTCTGGGCCCTTCGACGGTCTGTCGGCGACATGATGAAGGCGAGAACCTTCTCCACGAAAGGGACTGTCCTTGGAGCGGGTTCAGGAACGTGAATAACCTCTTTCAACAGGGCACGGTCGGCGTCGCGGTCCACGACCCCGTCAGCGTAGCGGACTCGTCTTGGGCGAGGCTCGTCTTCGTCGAGGGATGAAGTAGTTGTAGATGTCGATGTTGAGCCAGCACGACGGCGGTTCTGGCGATGTAGAGACAGCGATTGACGGAGACTGACGTGTAAAGGGTCGTGCTCGCTGGCAAGCTGCTCGGCGAGGTCACCGGTGTCAGACCAGACGGAGAAGTCGGAGTTGGAGGGGGTGGAATGGGTGGAGCCAAAAGAAGACCTCCGGGTGCCCTGTGTTCGCGGGTCGTGGGAGGACTCGTGTTCGGACGAGGGCCGGGACGGGGGGGAGAGAGACCGGAGGGGGATCACAGGGGGATTCGGCACGGGGGTTGAGGAAGCAATGATGGCGGTGGTGGGAGGGCTGGCGGAAGCAGCAGCCCCTGTGCTCTATCTATGGGTCCTCTATTATGACGGGGGGAGGGGGGAGGGAGAGAGAGAAGTATAGAGGTGGGAGGAGGGTCAGGCAGACGGGGTCAGGAGGAGGGAGAAGAACGGTTGAGGAGATTTATAACAGTTCATGTGAGGAGAGAAGAAGAGCACACGAGAACTGGGACAAATAGCACGGCAATGCTGGGGATTATTATGGAGAAACTGGGCAGATGATGTGCGTCTCCAGCCGCCAAGCAGGCTGTCTGCTGATGAGCCGCGGAAAGGGCTGGTTCTCGTTGGCAAGGGGGATGAGAATAGACGGGGGAAGAGTAGGGTAGAAGAGAGAGTACAAGAGAGGATGAATAGGAGTCTAGAGAGTAGATAGAAGAGAGAGAGAAAAGAGAGATGAAGTTGGAAGAGAGTTGGATAGACAGACAGACGGATGTTAACAGGCTGCGTTGTGTAAAATGATTACAGTATCAAGACAGACTAGCTGGCAGGGTGCATGTACCTCGCCCGCTATTTTCATATGGCGAGTGACTTCCGCAAGCCAAGCCAAGCACAGTTCGACGATACTTTTTACACGGAATTCTTTGCTTTTTATTTTATTTATTTTACTTTATTTTACTTTATTTTGTTGCTCCTGAATGAATGTGCACTGATTTGTATATACAAGTTGTCTATATTAATCACTGTCCGGTCTATGCGGGTATCTATGATCCATCCAAAACCCAGAATAACTCCTAAAAAAAAAGGAGAAAAAAAACAAAAACAAAACCCTTATAGCAACACAATACTATACCCGTCCTTCTCAATGTGCACCGCCTCTGAAACAGCCCCGTACTTACGTCGCGCAAGCTCAAAGATCACCAGTCCCGCGCTCGTGCTGGGAACCTGTCGAATCGCTTGCGACAGGAACCCGCCATACAGCCATATCCGCCATCCGCCCGCTCTACCAGCGCTGTCCCGACATCGCTGCGCTAACTCCTGGTATGCCTCGTAGTGCGCCCGCAGCATGCGTCGTCGTCCCCGGTTATCCAGCCGCGCCAGCCGGTCGATTTCGTCGATTCTCTCGTAGTACCGGTTCTGGATGATGGTGAGCGGGTGATGGATCGCCTGCTGCGCCACGGATGCCGCCAGTCCCGCAACCATGAGAAAACACGGTTCAAGCGCGTAGTGTGGTTGGATCGACGGGATCTGGCCCGTTGCGGTAAGTGGTGGTGGGTTGAGAGAGCCGTAATAATTGGAGACAAACGCGTAAAATGCCTGCGATTTGACGGTTTCAAAGACGGAGAAGAACAGCGCGGACCCTAAGCTATCCTTAAGAAAGGACAGGCCGTACCCGGACAGCACGCCCCGCACTCCAATCTCCATCAGCTTGTTCCGCCCGTACTGCCACACATTTCGGTGCTCGCCCTGCAGCATGTCCTTGGTGTTGGATCGCGCTTGTAGGGCGTCTAGTGGGGCGGCAACCACCGACTGTATGGTGCCCGCAGCAAACCCCGCGGCAAGGGTCACTTCGAAGCTGGGCGGCGGATAGACTCGTTTCGATGCCTGCAGCGAGGGCTCGTGCAGACTCCCGAGGATTTGTAGATACGAGGTGTACAAAACAGCAGCGATCCTGAGACATGTTGGAATCCATAGTTAGGCATCAATGATATCATCGCATAGAGGTAAGGGTAAGGTAACTAACCCGACATTAGCTACCAGCGGCGGTAGAACTTGATCTGGGAGAAAGCGCCAGCCATAAGTGCGCACCGCGTGGGCGAGCAGGCCGGGAGTAGTGGTATGCCACGACCATCCGCCGGTCGCAACCCGGGGGTTTATGGCTTTGGCGAGCGCCTATCTTGATGTCAGTCTGGATAGAGCATAGATAGATGGCCGTAGTTGGTCGGAGTAGGACCAATATCGACATAGGATGGGAAAAGAAAGAGCTTAGCACACCATATAACTATAGAAAAGCTTATTAACACGGGCATAATCTTTGTATACAAGATATACTCAGAGGCGGAACACCTACTCGACTCGGGTGCGAAAAAAAGCCTTAGCCGGGGCTCGAAAGTAAAAAGCCACGGCCTGTGCACTCAGGGCGCGCATTCCAGCGGCGGATGCACCGGTAGCAGCATTAGTCGTAGGCTTGCGACGCGCAGTGGCATCGCCATCGGCATCGGAGTCTGCGGGAATAGGATTATCTTTTGGGGCTGCAGGAACGGACATGTTGCGCCTGAGAGAGGACTGCAACTACACAAGGGCGGAGCGAGTGGACGACAGCGAGTGAGGCAGTCATGGTGTACGCACCACGAGGGCAGAGCAGAGCAGTATCATGGTTCTTAACATCTGGAGATCGATTGTATATACCGTCGTCAGCCACCTCGTGGTGAGAGTGGAATTCCCGTGATGCAGCCGTGATGCAGACACTGCGGAAAATTAGTAGTTCCGAACTACTAAATAACACCAGGCAATGTAGATGCTCTATATACATAAAGTGAATAACTTCACCGATTTTTATTATTTGGGGCTGAAACTGAAATACATATATATCTGTACTGGTATACTGAATTATAACTTAGTATGTATTAGATAAATAAAGAAATCTGAGGGGATATGTACAGAAGTAAAAAGTATTGTATACTATATATCAGCCAGTTTTCAATGTATTTTATAAAATATGATTAGTTTCAATGAGTTGAACTTGAAATTCCCTTTAAAATAGGATATTAAATTTTATAATATTTTTAAAATGGAGGGAATTATTGATAAATAAGAAAAAGACAGCCGGTAGTAATCACAAGTGGGCAGTCAGATGTTTGAGGATGTCATTCAAAAAGCGCGTGATGCAGCATTGGCAAAATGGTCTTGATCTCGAACAGATCTATAAAGATCAAGACCCAGATTTCTCCATCAAACAGGGAGTGAAAGTTGGTGATGCCTGCTGACTAGGGAGCAGACCATTCTGAATTCCTACAATCTATCTTAAGGCTCCAAAAACTCGTTTCTTCGATTGATCAACTGCCTTTATGTTAGCCAAGGCTGAAGTGCCAGCTGAACATCAAATTCCTTACTAGTTCTGTTGCTTCCAGTCGATGCTGTTACTGATCGACTTGGGTGGGTAAACGAGGCCCCTCGGTGCCGCCTTGAAGCCATGCTTGTCCTTCCTCTCCTTGAGAGATATCGGCTGCCAGAGCTCATAGACAGAGACCATCTTATACGCGAAGTTGTAGCCATCCTAGTCCTTGTTCCTATTGTTGAATTCAGCATTGCCCAGGCCATCTTCATCTAGAGGCAGATCGCCGGGATTCCGTGTCTGTGCGGAGCGGTCCGATAGAACCAGATTCTTTTCACACCCGGTTTGAGGCAGTATTTCCTGAACTCATAATTCTTCCGTCCATCGGTAATCTGGGTCATGTAGGGGTCTTGCATGGGCAAAATAGCATCGCTGGAAGAGGGGGGATCGCCCAAAGCCTTTTTTCCCCGGCATCAAGGAGTCGTTTTGGTGTGTGGGAGGTATGCAAAGATGAGAAAAGAGAAAATGGTTCTTCAGCTTGACGGGGAGCGCGGGAAGTTGAGAAGATAGGGCTAACCACAGCCCCCCAGCTAGAATCTTAAGATTATACTCCGTAGTAGTATAACTATTAAATTTTCTATACTCTGTATAGATCTATTACTATTGTTTATATTGACTGCCTGGATAACTAGTTACTATTGCGATGTTAAAATACACGATTACATAAGCCACACAACTAACCCGATCTGGCTAGCGGCTGCTCTAAATGGAACGCGTCCAACGTGCGGATGACATAAGCAGAACACCACCGCGTCTCTCTCTGTCTCTGCGTCTTCATTCTTTTCTCTCTCCTCATCTTCTCCTATACTATTATTCTGTCTCTTCTCACTTACCCATATCTTTGCTTTCACTTCCACTCCATTCTGCTATTGGAACTGTAGCTTTCGCGCCTCCCCTCCCCTGTCTGCTGCGACCGAGCCTATCCCACTTACTGCCTCCCCGGCCGGCAGGCCCAACACCCGCAACCATGGCCGAGCAGATCAAAATCGACAAGGTCACTTTTGCAAACCGCCTCTCCACCCTGTATGCCGCATGGCGGGCCGACAAGAGAGCTACCACCCCTGTCTTTGGCGGTGCCGGCTCCATTATCGTGCTTATGGGCAAGACCGAGGAGGCGAACTCGTTCCAGAAGAGCAATGCCATGCATGTACGCTGCTCCCCTTTCTGATATCTATTGTACATTCATTCCTTCGCAATTGCTAATGATATATCTATGCGCCTCCAGTTCTGGCTACTGGGCTACGAGTTCCCCGCCACTCTGCTGGTATTTACCCTCGAAGCTCTCTATGTCGTGACTACCGCAAAGAAAGGTTCGTCCGCCTTCCTGTCCATTCAAACGTCCATTCAAACACACCAGCACACAAGCTCACTCATCCCACAGCAAAGCACCTGGAACCTCTTAAGGGAGGAAAGATCCCCGTCGAGATCCTCGTCACGTCCAAGGACCCCGAACAAAAGGCAAAGGCCTTTGACAAGTGCTTGGACGTCATCAAAAATGCAGGAGTATGTGTCCCCCCTCCCCAATGGACACTGTAGCCACTCAGCTGTTCCCTTGCGCTAATGCCTCTCGGGAAATGATAGAAAAAAGTAGGCACACTACCTAAAGACTCGGCTTCCGGCCCGTTCGTCGAAGATTGGAAGCGTGCGTATGGAGACATATCCAAGGATGTTGAAGAGGTCGACATCGCCCCAGCCCTCTCCTCCATTGCTTTCTCCGTCAAAGGACCCGAAGAACTGGTATGTCGTTTCGGCTCTCTGATTCGCAGTGCTTCTTTTTTTTCCCTAACACCTCTTGTAGATCGCAATGCGAAACGCATCTCGCGCCTGCAGTGGTCTCATGTCCGAATACTTCGTCGAGGAAATGTCGACGCTTCTTGACGAAGAAAAGAAAATCACCCACAAAGCCCTGGCAGCAAAGGTCGACGCCAAAATCGATGACCCCAAGTTCTTCAACAAGCTTCCGAAGCTACCAGCTGGCTTTGATGCCCAGCAGATCGACTGGGCCTACGGTCCGGTGATTCAGAGTGGCGGAAACTACGATCTCAGACTCACAGCTATGTCGGATTCGAATAATCTCAGCCCGGGCATTATCATTGCCGGTTTCGGTATTCGTTACAAGACCTACAGCTCCATCATCGCACGTACCTTTTTGGTCGACCCGACCCCGTCTCAGGAGGGCAACTACGCATTTTTGCTCAATATCCACGAAACCGTCATGAAAGACGTCCGCGATGGCGCCGTAGCTAAAGACCTGTACAACAAAGCCCTGGGCATGATTCGCGCAAAGAAGCCCGAGCTGGAGAAGCATTTTCTCAAGAACGTCGGCGCTGGGGTTGGTATCGAGTTACGGGATGCAAACATGGTGCTGAACGGGAAGAACAACAAAACCTTGAAGAGCGGCATGACTATATCCATCATGGTTGGCTTCGTCGATGTCCAGGATCCAGAGGCCAAGGGCACCAAAAAGGAGGTCTACTCCATGGTCATCACAGACACTGTCAGAGTTGGCGAGACCGGCCCTCACATCTTCACAAAGGACGCCGGAATCGACATGGATTCGGTCTCGTTTTATTTTGGCGACGAAGAAGAACCCGAAAAGCCAAAGAAGACCAAATCAGCGCCCGGCAGATCCAGTACCATTGCCAGCAAGAACATCACCAAGACCAAGCTCAGGGCTGACCGGCCATCTCAGGGCAACGAGGGGGCAGAGGCCCGTCGGCGCGAGCACCAGAAGGAGCTCATGTCCAAGAAGCTCAAGGAAGGACTGGAGCGGTTCGCTGGCACTACCGGTGATCAGAACGGCGTTGCCCAGAAGAAGTTCAAACGGTTCGAGTCGTATAAACGAGACAACCAGCTCCCCACCAGGGTCAAGGATTTGGCAGTCTATGTCGACCATAAAGCTTCAACTGTGATTGTCCCCATTATGGGCCGTCCCGTCCCGTTCCACATCAACGCCATTAAAAACGCAAGCAAGAGTGATGAAGGAGAGTTCGCGTACTTGCGCATCAACTTCTTGTCCCCTGGCCAGGGCGTCGGCAGAAAGGACGACCAGCCGTTCGAGGATCCACAAGCACACTTTGTGAGGAACCTGACCCTGCGGTCGAAAGACCACGATCGACTGGCGCAGGTAGCTCAAGATATCACGGAACTTCGGAAAAACGCATTGCGACGGGAGCAGGAAAAGAAGGAAATGGAGGATGTGGTTGAACAAGACAAGCTCGTTGAAATTAGAAGTAAACGCTCTTTCACCGTTTGCCGTGGTATTATTATTATTATTATTATTGTATACTGACATATTCTAGATCGCCGGCCTGCGAAACTGCCTGACGTATATCTTCGACCTCCTCTCGACGGAAAACGAGTGCCAGGAGAAGTCGAGATACACCAGAACGGTCTCCGATATCTCTCTCCCCTTCGCAGCGAGCATGTGGATGTTTTGTTCAGCAACGTCAAGCACCTCTTCTTCCAGCCATGTGCACACGAGATGATCGTCATTATCCATGTTCATTTGAAGACGCCTATCATGATTGGCAAACGGAAGACCAAGGACGTGCAATTCTACCGCGAAGCGACGGAAATGCAGTTTGACGAGACCGGCAACCGCCGACGAAAGCATCGATTCGGCGACGAGGAAGAATTCGAAGCCGAGCAGGAGGAGAGAAGACGCCGGGCTGCGCTTGACCGCGAATTCAAGGCCTTTGCAGAGAGGATCTCCGATGCCGGCAGAGACGAGGGCGTCGACGTCGACATCCCCTTCCGCGAACTCGGCTTCAACGGGGTGCCCAACCGCTCAAACGTCCTGATCCAACCCACCACAGACGCCATCGTCCAGCTCACCGAGCCCCCCTTCCTAGTCGTAACCCTCAGCGAGATCGAAATCGCGCACTTGGAACGTGTCCAATTCGGACTCAAAAACTTCGACATGGTCTTCGTCTTCAAGGACTTCCACCGCCCGCCCGTGCACATCAACACGATCCCCGTCGAAAACCTCGAGGGTGTCAAAGACTGGCTCGACTCGGTCGACCTCGCCTTCACCGAGGGCCCTCTCAACCTCAACTGGGGCGCCATCATGAAAACCGTCACCAACGACCCGCACGGCTTCTTCGTCGACGGCGGCTGGACGTTCCTGGGCGGCGGCGACTCCGACGATGAAGAAGAGTCCGAGGAAGAAGAGTCCGCATTTGAAATGTCAGAGTCTGAAATGGCGGAGTCTGAGGAGAGCTCGGAGGAGGAAAGCGAGTTTGACGACGACGCTAGCGCGGACGCGAGTGAGGAGGATGTCAGTGGCGATGATGAGAGCGCTGGTGAGGATTGGGATGAGTTGGAGAAGAAGGCGAGGAGGCAGGATAGGGAGAATGCGATGGAGGATCCTGAGAGAGTAAAAAAGCGGAAGCGCTGAGCCTAAAAACTTTCTTCTTTCTTTCTTTTTGAGCATTTTGTTCTTTTTATGTATTGTATGTACTTTTCTTTTTTGAAAAGGAATGGGGGAATAACAAACTGGCCTTTTTTTCTTATTTTTTGATGGGTTTTTTTAAGTAGCTGGTTTCTTATTTAATGCATTTGTTTAATGCCTTTCTCTTTTTTTCCCCAGATGCATAGAGGTAGAGTTAGTAGGGGTGGTTAAGTATAGATCTCTCATCTGGTATTATTAGGAATGAGAACATGCATGCACCCTGATGTGTTTATTGATAGTTGTCAGCCTTGGTAGGTACTAGCTACAGTAGAACTTTTATGAAATGAGAAGAGGTGGATTTTATATACCTTTCAGTCAAGTTTCTCCAGTAAATGAACATATTGCAAAGTATATGAGAACAGTAATATCATAACCTCTATCTGGGCTCATGATGAGAAATTATATGTATATCAAATCAATATAAATAGAAAGGGAAAAAGGGAGGCATTGATGCACTTGTTATCTGGAATATAATAAACAATAACCTCAATAAAAAGGTGTAGCATTCAAAGCTATGAATAAGGTGCAGCAATTAATTGCACTGAATAAGTAGTTCAATATCCCTTTTAAAGTGAAGAAAAGGATACTATTCAATTTACTCAGCACACAGCACATGCCATGCAGCAGAGACAGCTAATAGAAGCAAGACAATATACAACAAGAGAGAGATACGTCCCTTACAAACAAAAAACAAGCCAAAAAAGAGTAGAAATATAAAATAGAAAATGGAAATCATAAGATAACATACATAACATGGAACACACCAAAAGAAACCTCTAATTCTCCCAAAAAACGAATTTCCCCCATGGAAACGCCAGCTAGAGACAGAAGCGCGGAAAAACAAAAAAGAAAAGAAAATAATAATAATTAAAAAACACAACAAACAGATTGGCTCAAGAATAACCAGACCAGAGATAAAGAGACAAAAAAGAGGAAGACGTTCTCGCTTTTCAACTAGATGTAATATATCAACCGTATCGCTGGTCTCTCCCGCTCGCGGTCGCTGTGCTGGGCTGCTCGTTATTCCATGTCAAGTACGTATGATCGCCGAGTTTCCTGTACTTAAATTAGTTACTGCTACCGCATACAAGTAGAGGAAGGAAAAATATCTAGATAACATACCGCGGCTTAATCAAATGCGCCAGCGTGAACAGGGCGCCTAGCAAGATGCACATGCCGCCAACGACAACGTAAGCGATGCCCATGAAGGGATTCTTGCCGCCCATGACGGTGCGGGTGGAGATGACGATAGACTTTGTGCCACCGTAGAGATCGACGTCGAAGTCTATTCACACAAATTAGCAATGTTATATATCTTAAATAGAAGAAAGAAAGAAGGGGGACCGGCGTACAATCTCTAATATCTAACCGATACGTCCCCGCGCGCATGACATCCTTATCATTCCTAAGGGCCAACTTGCTAAACGTCGGCAACCCGGCGGTGCGCATCCAGACCTGAAACTCTTCATTATCCTGCAAATTCGGTGGTGGGTTATCCGCGGTATACTTTGGGTATCGTTCGCGCCAGTGCGGCGGCGGCGACACTTCGTCCCAGGTATACTCTGTCGGCTTGTAGAGGTCGCGGTCGCTGGACCAGGCGATGCCCTTGTTTGTCATGGGGTAGGTTTCGTTGGCGTCGTTGGTGCCGACGCGCACGGGGCTGAAGAAGGTGTCGTTGAAGAATGAGTTGGCGATCAGGCCGCATGGGTAGTAGGGCTTTTCGGTGTCTGGGTCGATGCGCAGGGGGTCGCATGAGCTGTGGGTGATGGTGTTGCTCGACACGGGTTTTCCCTTCATCTGGTCGAGATCCAGCGACTTGACGTAGCGGCGATGATTCTGGTAGAAGTTCGACATACGGTAGTAGAGGAACACGGGGGGACCGATGTCGTTGGGGATGGTGAATTGCAGCGAGCAATTCTGGGTCGGGACGTCGACGCCCGGAGCGTAGTTGACATCTTCGGTTCTACTGTGCCACCAGCGCGGCTTGCTGGTTTGGTTCGTACTGCGGAAGGACATGTGGTAGGAGGGCGGGGTGGCGTCGTCGGAGCTGCCCTGTAGCGGGGCGTTGTCTTTGCAATTTGTGTAGTCGATGACGAGTTCTTGGACCTGTAGATTTGGCGTGTTAGTTGTTTATCTGTTGTTTCCGGGGGGTTCCGCTTAGTTCGAAGCTGTGGGAACGACATACCTGGGCGCTGGCGTAGATCAGGAGGCCTCCGATGGGGGCGAAGATGATGCCAATGATGAAGAACAAAGGAAGCACGGTCTTTGGCGTGAGAATCGGTCTATGCGCGCAACTGTATCAGCTGAAGCTGGCCACAAAGAGAGGGTCGAGGGTATGTATCAAGAGAGCCATGGGCGCGAGGTAACACGGGAGAAGACAAGTGTTGGAAAGGTAGACATACTGCCAGGCCTTCAGACGTTGTTGGCGGAACGCGGTGTCTAGTTGGTGTTAGCAGGATCCGCGACGGGGGAACAGCAAGGAGGAAAGGGACTGTTAACATACTGGCGGGCCTT
This sequence comes from Polytolypa hystricis UAMH7299, assembly GCA_002573605.1. Classification (NCBI taxonomy): domain Eukaryota; kingdom Fungi; phylum Ascomycota; class Eurotiomycetes; order Onygenales; genus Polytolypa; species Polytolypa hystricis. The sequence goes on along the minus strand of PDNA01000070.1, from coordinate 57,189 downwards.
CTGCTCTTCTTCTTCTCGTCGGGCGCGTTGTGGGGATCCTGCTGCTCGACGGAGTCGGAGCGAGGCAGGTCAGGCTGCGACATGGCGGGGGGGGGGGCTCTGGGAAGAGGGTCACGCAATGGGTGGTAGTTGGTTAGGAGGGAGTACAGTGCTTGATTATGAGAAGCGAAAGGGTGGACATTGCCGAGTGTATACAGAGGAGTATAGAAGAGATAGATAATGGATGTTTCATGGCTGAGCGGAGGCTGCGTAATGCTCACGTGACTGGCGCTCGTCGCCTCGCATTTTCTATTATTAATTATTAATTATTAATTGTTTATTTATATATTATTTATATTTGTATATTTTATTAATCATTCATGACGAGACTTAATTATGGTCCGATTCGCAGTAAATCAATATTGTCAAACTAGCAACATGCACCGGGTATTTCATGAAAACCAACGAAAAAGCAAGCCAATAGTGCCCTGAACCCAGAGTAGACCATAAACTGTAGTAACAAAAAACCATAAAAAACCGTAAACCCAATCCCAATGCCAATCCCATGGGAATATCCATTGTCGTTCAATCTGGATGTAGGAAAAGCGAAAAAAACAAAAAAAAAGATGCAAAACGAGTGGATAAATGCCAGCGAAAAGAACCATTCCTCAAAACTCCAGAAGCAAACAGCAGGTATGTAGTATCCCTAACCCATGAAGTACCCCGGGAAAAATTCAAAAATAGCAAGTCATGAGCATGCCTGACCCATCCGCCAATGCAAATGTGTATTCGTGGAAAAAACAAGAGCAAAAAAGAAACTACAGGACAGAGACCAGCTGAGACCCTGTATCCGCCACATCCGGTTTCGCGCGCCAGAGTCGAGAAAGCAAGGAAAACATTGTATCGTGGGCATCATGAGATGGAGAGAGTCAAAAGAAATAAGAAGCAGGAAAGGAGATGGATATCAATTGATGCGACCGGTCTTTAAAGGTACTCCTCAAAGTACTTTGGATTGAACCAGCCCACCTTGTCGTACGCGGTCCACAGCTTACTAGCCTTGTTGACGTCGATCTTGCAGGCCTGCTGGGCGTCAGTCTTGCGGAACTCCTTGCCAATCCGCAGGGCGTGCACGCGAGCCTCGAAGATGCGGCGCTTGCTGCACAGATAGGTGCCGCAAGAGAGACGCAAGGTAGCCGCCAGGGTGATTTCTGCGGGATCCAGCTGGCTTCTGTCTGGGTCGTTGCTGAGATCGAGCATCTGGCCCTTCCAGTCGGCCTTGAGGCCCTTGGTGTTGCCGCGCAGGGTCGACAGAGGCGGACAAAAGTCTGGGATGTCCTTGTAGTGGGCCTCGTCCTTGTTTGTGCCGATGACGCGAGCGGGCTTTGGAGTTGCAGAGGCGGTACTGGTTGTGCCCTCGAACGAGTCGAGCGGCCGCTCTCTAGGCGTGGACCGTGGAGTGCGTCTGGCACGGGGTTTTGGTGCAGAGCGTGAGCCAGAGGCAGCAGTGGTGGCGTGGGACCTTCTAGTGGATGGAGCAGGAGCAAGCCTCTTCAGATTGCCATTAGTTGTTGTTGGAGTGAGTGGTTGACGGTATTTGTTCATCATGGCGAGCTGGCGATCGAGGATGTCGCGTTCCTGGCGAGCCCATAATCCGGGATTCTGGTTGTATTTGGTGGAGACGACGGGCACACACGAGAGAGCAAACAGGTATTCTTCGCGGGTGGGCTTGTTGAGTTTGTTGTCGAAGCGCGACATGTGCGAGGCCATGTGCTTCTCGACCAGGGCCTCAGCAGCGGGGGCCTGAGCTGGCCCAAAGAGGGGCAGGTCATCATTGAGAATGGCCTGGACGGAAGCATCGTCTCTGGGGAAGAGGACGGGGTCTCGTGTTGCAGCGAGATCATCATCCTTGTCGACATGGGTGGCATCATCAGAGCGCCTCTTCTTGTGGCCGACATACGGGGTGACTGGTGGCGAGGGCAGATCCATCTCTGACTGGGACCGTTTTCTGTCTGCAAGAAGAGCAGAGGGAGGAGGGAGGATGGGATGGTGACGCTGGTGCTGGTGCTGGTGCTGGTGCTGGTCTGAGGCTGAAGGCGACAGTGATGACGATGAGGAGGGAAAAGAGTCGTATGGCTTTGCCTCTGGGGGCGACATCAGGCTGGAGACTGGGGGTAGGCGATTCATGGCGGTGAATCGTGAGATAGCCGCGTAAAGTGTGCGTAGGAGTGTATCAAGTGAAACAGTCGAGATAAAGAAAAGAATAGAAAAGAAAGAAGAGAAAGAAGAAGAGGAAGAGAGGAAGAGAAGAAGGGAATAAGAGAGAGAAGAAGGCGAAGTCAATGGAAAGCGAATGAATTGAGGCCGGTGATTTGTCAGAGCAGCAGGCGTTGGGTGGCGATGAGAAGAGCGTTGGATGGGGATACGCTCGGCGATAAGCTGGAGGCAGCAGGATTTATGAGTCAGATAGTCTTATTGGAGAATCGTAGTAGCAATTAATGATGGAGATAATCGTATTTGTGATGATGGGAGATAGATGGAGATCAAAGAGATAGGCAGCCAGATACCCGCGAGGCTGTTTCAGGCTTTTATTCTTTGAGCCTTTGAGAGTTAGCAGTTAGTCACACACACACACACATTTGGGCTGCCACGGGTCATGCCATCCCTCCATCCATGATCAGTCAGATCAGTCATTAATAGGTCCTTCTGCTGGGCGCATTGACCAGTTGACTGAGGGCTAGTGATGCTGCGATGCTCCAGATGACCCCATCCTGGTCGCCTGATGACTGAATGTGGGGAAGCCTGGCGGTTAGCGATGCGAAGATGCTAAAAGAGTGCCTGGCAGAAAGTATATTAGTGAGCACCCAACTCTTCTTTTCTGTCAATTCAGTCCCTTCTTTTACTGTGTGATTCCATCTCATTCTACGCAGTAATAATACTATGATAATACCATCATCATGCCATCAATGCCAACACATCCAACATGCAACACATCTCTACCTGATGATGATGACCACAATGTACCCAACCCCGCATTGGCCAATCAGCTGTGGATCTCCCGCCAAGCCGCTAACCCCACTTGGATCAGCCGCACATGTCACATGCACTCGCTTATCTTATCGTTATCGATAGACACACCCTCTATTTCAACATTCTATCAGCATCTGAGGATATACAGAGTAGACAGAGGATCCTGCTGAAAGTCAATTCTATCTCCTGAAAGCATGCTCTAATTCTGGTCATTGACAGAATCATGACATGGATAGCCAATCATCCCGAAATTCAAATCCTATTTGGATTCTGGTCCTCCCACCCGCGTTCCGTGCTGGCCCAAAGTCACTTTAACTGCACGTCATACGCAAGCATGGTGTAGCAAATGGAGAGCAAACTGGAATTAATATTAACTGCGTATAAAGAAGAAGGAAAAGAATAGTAAAAATATAATGCATGTAGATACTTGACGGCGGATACTTGAGCCAAGAAAGCAAGCCTTGGCAAAAGTGGGCTTGGTGCAAAGATTATTTCAATGTTCAATGTTCAATGTTCAATGTTCAACCACCGGATATCCATCTCTCTCTCTCTCTTCTACCATACTCTGCTCTGCTGCAACCCTTGGTCACTCTCTTCTACAATGGCCAAAGTTCCAGTTAAACCAAAGGACTTCCCCGTGATACACCGCTAGCTCACTCCGCCCGCTCAGATCCCTTCTCCAGAGCTGATTGCCGAGCTCCACCAAGTTGTGCGGACCGGCGACAACGAGACTGAGTGAAACAAGGGGGTATAGCCTTGGTCGAAGATATATTCCTTCAATCTGTCGCTCCAGTACTAGAGAAAAGAAAGATACTGTTAGCACATATACCCCCTTGTTTCACTCGGAAATATTGTGTTGCACTCACCGGATACGCTGTTCTTTTCAATTCTCTAGCGAACCTGCCTTTGGAGTGCTGCATATTCAGGGATATTCTGAATAAGCACCGGATTGTCTCCTTGGTCATAACTCCCCACACCTTTGTGGTCGAGTGCCTGGCTTTTCATCGTTTGCCGTTCCAGCCAGTTGCTGTTGCAAAAACAACCATGCCTTTTCGCCATTAAACGTTTTCTCATGCTACAAGAATCAAGAACCTCTTGGAAGTCTCCTGCGATGGGCAAGAGGGGCAATGTTAGTTCTTCGGTTGTTGGAAGTTAAACAGAAAAGAGGAATGGGCAACTTGCTTGAAATACATCGACGGTACGTTTTCGTGTTACCTTGATTAGCACCTGCTTGCAAGATCGAATACTGCTGCCATTTGCAACGACCGATCAACGTTGAGAGACTCACCTGCGGTGGACCGACTGGCCGTGGCGGGGCTGGCCGAACCGGCGCGCTTGGAATCGTGACCTCAGCTAGGACGGCTTGAGCCGCGATAAAAAGCTGAAGGGTTAATCGTGGCCACTGACAATGGCATTTCCAATGACGGCACGAGAGACCAGACGGACGCAATAAGCAGCCTGCTCTCTGGAAACGTCGGTTCTATTATCTTTCCGGCGGGGGTATATCTGATAGAAGGAACTCTGTTTGTACCTGTGGGGTCCAAGATTGTTGGCTCAGGCTGGAGTCAAATCATGGCGACGGGCTCCCACTTTGCAGATGAACTAACTCCAAGATGCTGGTGAAAGTTGGCGAAACAGGTGACTTAGGTGTTATTGAGATATTCGACATACTTTTCACAGTCAGGACGCCACTGCTGGATGTATCCTGATGGAATGGAACGTTCACGAGGCAAGCCAAGGTTCGGCCGCCATGTGGGATAGCCACTTCAGAGTTGGAGGCGGCGCAGGAACTGATCTACTCCTCGAAGTTTGCCCTGTGCGTGCAAAATCTGTCAATGAAGGCTGTATGGCAGCTTCGCTCATGTACACGTCACCTGTGACGCCTCTGGATTCTTCGACAATGTCTGGGTGTGGGTGGCAGACCATGATTTGGAAAGCCCCCTGAATGGCGAGGCTCATAACGGCGAGGATGACATCCCTGCAAATGTGAGGACAGAGATTTCGATCTACGCTGGTCGCGGTGTTCGGATCGAGTCGTGGGGACCAACATGGCTCTGGGGCTGTGGAAGCGAGCACACGCAGCTATACCAGTGGCAGTTGCTCAGCGTAGCCAACATATATCTCGGCCACATGAAAACCGACACCCCATACTACCAGCCCAATCCCACTGCCCTCGAGCCCTATACAATCGGCGAGTGACTGGCCGATCCAAACTTTGAAGAATGCGCGGGTGATTCATGCAAAAAGGCCTGGGTGCTCCGTGTCTTCAATTCCACAAATGCCTTTATATATGGAGCGGGGTTCTCTTCCTTCTTCAGGGATGACTGCCAGATCTCTGTCGTCGATACTAATTATCCAGAGGGCGTTTGGATCTATAATATCTTCATGAAGGGTAGCATTGAGATTGTGTCGCCCGAGGGTGGAATCCGGCCACTGCTTCTCGGTGACACTCTGTCTAATGGATATACTAGCGAGGCTGCTGCGTGGTTGGTCCTGGCACTCAAAGGCAACATTGGGTCGGACCCAGACGAAGACAGTGGATCCGGCGTCGTTTTTATCGATCTGGAGATATGGGACGGCGCTGCAGGCATAGTCACCATTCAGTGCTCGGCCCACCTCACTTATGTCCTCCCGCCTCTGTCATTGCCGGAGCCGACTGCTATAACCTTCCCGCCCTATACCACCTTACTGGAGGTGGGTTGGTTCGAACCGACGGAGTATAAGGAGGCGGCTCAACAGTTACACCGACGGCATATGTGAGCACCACGCAAACAACAGTGCTGGCGGTGCCTCCGATCACCACATCCACCATTCCGGTCTGGACTGTTGATATCAGTGAAGGAGAAACCCTGGCAACCATCAGGCCGACAAGAAGCGTGCTCCCACCACTGTTCACCATCACGGATGACCCCGACCCGGAAGATGATGGCACATCCAACCCAGTCAATACACGAGAAATTACACCCCCGCCGTGGCCATGGCCATCCGATAAGACGCCGCCCCCAACAACCACAACAAGTACGGAAGGAGATGATGATGATGACGACGAAGATGATGTTGACTTCCCTGTGATAATTCACACCAATGGTCTGCTAAAACCGAGCTGCAAATCCGGATGCGGCAAGAAAGGTCAAGTCTTCTGTGACAGACCATGTCTGCTGTTCTGCCCTTCGGGTAATTTTGGTATGTTTTCCTGTTCGTCATAGAAGTTGTAAAAGCTCAGCATAGTTGTTTCGCCAGCTACTTCTCTCTCTATGGGATAACATATCCCACTGCGACGACGCAATTTCAAGCTAACGTTAACTGTCTTCTCTGCGGTGTAGACTTCGATTCCTGGGACTCCAATGACCCCAACAGCTCTATTCCCAGCAATGGGCCTGAGCCCACTGAGTGCAAGACTTCGACATTCAGCTCATGTCGTACGCATTGCACGGCAGTTCCGACTAGCACATGCACCTCAACACGTAGTGACGTGCTAGGACGCGATACAACGGGCACGGAGATTGCTGCCACCATCACCCCGGCGCCAGCAGGGCCCGCGGAATTTGAGCAGTGGGACACATCATCCCTTGAATTTGCGGACGAGCTTAGCGTGGCGCAGAGCGTGCTGGACTACATAGTGACATTGGCGGCTTCGATCCTTCAACGCGAACCACAACCACAACCACAACCGCCAGCGACGAGCCGTTGTCCTATCCGACAAACACAGCAGTGAATGTAGGGTTGGCGCTGTGCTATAACAACCACAATGAAAATGGGGAATATCACTCGATGACGCTAGCTGACATGAGGGTTGTGATCGAGCCGTTCTGTGGGACAAAGCGTGACCTTTCGCCGGGCAATACGTACGGATAACTGGATGGGTATGACGCTGGGGACTATACTGTGTATGTCGGGGCGAGCTGGGCGGACGACTAGAGCGGCTGCGGAGGCCAAGTGGGCCTGGCGTTTAATGAGTGGGAGCTATGTTGCAATTCTTGGGACACTCCTTATGATCAGGGTAAGTCCTCTCGATTCCCGCGTTAGCTTTTTTCTCTCAATTGAGAGTGAGATTGTAATATATCTGACAGAATCACCGGTCTTTGCATAATAAATAGGTGATGGGATAAGTTAAATAAAGTATTATGGCGGTGGCTGGGTGTTCGATACTGGAGCGTGGGAGGGTCATGGAGGGTGTGTCTTGTTCAGAATTTTTGCCAGCCCTGATACGAGCAGGATGAACCTGGCAGGCAATGAAACCAAACTAACAACACAGCCTAAGATGGCTGGTCCTGCAGAAGAGTTGTCCCGCAATGGGACAGATACATGCGTTATTTCGGCTTAGAGAGATGCAAATCGCGGGAGTGTGTGGGAGGTTCCAGCAGCCTAAGGATAGCGCTATGAAATCTTTCCTTGAATGTCTCTACAGTACCAATGAGACAGATATGTAGAAAGGAACGTTGTGGGGAATCTCGGCCAATGCATGAATAGGACTTCGATGGTGAAGCTCAAAAAGGGCAACTTGGTGAATCATGGACATCGACGCGTCGGCCTTGCGTTATTCCCTCTTCTAACCCATCATTCTCCCGCCGAAACCAAAATAGACATATGTTTCCCTCCCTTTCGGAACCATGCGTTCGAAGTTCGAGACTCCTTCCACGTATCGCTACTCTGTGTTTTGAAGTCCTTGACCCCAAGTTAAATAAAATATGCAAATGATACATCTAGAAGCTTACCCTGGCGAATTCTATATCCTTTCTTCTTTTCAGAGAGAACCCACAAACACCTTCCTTCGACAAGAGGGCTCGTTTGATTCAGTACATCACACTATTGTCATATCCCGGAAGGTCTACAAGGCGACGATAGGGTTATCATCAAGATTCTCTGGAGTTGGGAGGCAGTGTGCTACAGGAAAGCCCTCTCGCCGGCTCATATCTTGTTTCTTTTATGGACCTGTTAAACCATTGCCGTTCCCACCAGAGCTAGAGAAAGAGAAAGACGTGGCGCTACTGGCCAATGAGGTCAGGACTAAGGTTCAGCGAGAATTCCGGAAAGAGTTGTAGGCATGGGAGGCTGGGTGGAAGCGGGGTAAGAAGCCAAAACTCGGTGTGAGGACACACACGGCCGAATTGCACTGCTTGAATTGTCCATTCTTAGTATCTTGCATCTCCACAAAGAACGCCCGTGGATGAAATTCGCACTCAACATTGCTAGGGTGGTCGGGGAGTGGGTTGGGAATGATTTTTCAGTATGGCTGATTCGGCAATTAGTTCAGCGGGGGCCCTTTTGAGTTATCTCCTAAACCCCTTTCCGGTTCCCCTCCTTCGGCCGGAGAGTATTCTCTACGACAGATCGAAACACCCTAACATCACTGCGAGGAGAATGAAAAGAGTGTTGAGGCGACAAACCTGTTTCGCAACGCCATACGAAAAATTTGCGGGGGATGGCGGCAGGCCACATATCTGAGGCTCTGTGTTCTCTCCTGCGTTGATGCACGAAGCGGAGATTCCGTTCGAAGAGGTCGAAACTACTACGTTCTCCCCGCTATGCTGACATGGAGACTTACCGCTCAATTACGAGCTCATCAAGCGGCCCATTTCCCCGACACGGCCAGCTGACGGCGAAGCAAGGAAACCAATATCTCATACTCTGCTGTCGCTGCCGCTGCCCTGCTCCGATGATAACGATCACCAAATAAGGCCCTTTGGGATGGTTTCCAGATCATCCGGGCTATATATATCGCCAACTCACACATAAACTTCTTCCCCCTTTCCGCTGAACCTCATAGGGAGATCCCACTGCCAACTTTCCCCCAACCACAGCGTGGCGATCGGGAATAGGTTAATATGAGTTCTTTTTGTTAGGAGGTCACCAGCACCCCAGCTGCCATGCATACACTTTTCCAAGATGCTACTTTGCCGGGCTTGACACTTTAGGCCAGTGAGAACAAGGTCCGTGAACTAGTGTAGATACCACGGAAGAGACAAGAAAAAGGAAGATGCTGGGACCTTCTCTAAAAACGCTGTGAGAAATTTTGTAAGAAAGAAACTGTGGTCAGGGGAGGCTCCGCTCTGCCAGTGGTGTAAACATACTAACTACCTGGTGGGCCCTGCCTGGTTCCAACCACGATACATAGGAGTGTGGCTAGAGCAGCGACGTCTCTCATGGTGAAGCGACTTCTCTGTTGAGTAAAACAGCAGGACCGAATTTAGAAACCATGTAGGGTCGGTAAGGTAGATATAAGCGCGCTGCTCTATGCTTGATTAGAACACGTTAACGTGGTTGATTGGTAGTTGAACGAGGTTGCAATTACAGGCCAAGCCAGCCTGGCGCGGGGCACGGCATGGTCGCTTAATATCTTCATACGTATCTCAGTCTTGTGGAGTGTTTTTGTTGTATGCCATTTCTTTCGCTTCCTCGAAGACATATTGAATAAACTCTTGCGGAGCGCTCCTTCTGATCCGATGGTACTATCACCGTTCCAGCGTTTGTTCCAGCCGCCAGCTGGCGACAAAGACAAGGTACCCATCTCTACCCTCTTTGCACGTCAGCTGTCTAATTGTATGTAGCAGAGTGAGAGTCCTTCAAGAAAGCAATCGTCTCGTAACATAAGCCCTCAAGATTTAGGCCTATTAGAAGTGGCTGGGGGAGATGACTCTGTGGTTGAGTAAGTTGGTCTGAAGGGCAGCATAGCGTGCAAAAAACCTTTACTCACAACTATCCTAGCATTGTTGCTGTTCATGGATTGAATGGTCATCGAGACCGTACTTGGGCAGCAGCAAATGGGAACTGGCTCCGCAGTCTCCTTCCAAGTGATATTCCTAACGCTCGCATCTTCTGCTGGGGATACGACGCGAACACGCACAGCACGTCCTCCCAGCTCAGCCACCAATACCTGCATAATCATGCGACAAACCTTGTATCAGATCTATGTCTAAGAAGAAAGCGGACAAAGGTAAGAAAGAGTGTAGGAACATAGTAATGTGATAGCAAGTACTGACTGTGGTAGACAACAACAAGGCCCATTATCTTCGTTGCGCATGGCTTGGGTGGCATTATTGTCAAAAGTGTCAGTCTTGCCGTCCAATTTTATTCTCTTTCTTCATCCCTTCCATTAATAGCGAACCTTTCTAGGCCCTAATCCACTCATATGCAGCTCGGCAAGGTGCACAAGAAGACCACCGTTCGATTTGGCTCTCGACATATGGAATCATGTTCATGGGTACGCCTCACCAGGGGAGCAGCGGAGTACAGCTTGGCAAGTTGATTGCAAATGTCGCATCGGTGTTTGTGGCAGCGGACAATCGACTTCTAAAACACCTTGAGCAAGACTCAGAATGGCTTCAACAACAGCTAGGCCAGTATGCACCGATCAGCGGAGACTTTAAAACCAAGTTTTTCTATGAGGAATATCCAACAGAAACAAAATTAGGGTCAATCATGGTATGTTGTCAATCTGCTCATATCCTAACAATTTTCTAACGACTTAGGTGGTACCACGAGCATCGGCGGTTGTACCCGGTGTGGCTGATGCTGAAGCCATCGTCATCCATGCGGACCATGTCAATATGGTCAAATTTTCCTCGAGGGAAGAAAATGGATATAAAACAGTGTCTGAACACTTGTGGATCATGACCCAAGAGGCAGATGAGATAATCAGTAGGCGGTGGGAGACAGAGAGGAGGGTCAATGCAGGTAAGTAGTCTTGATATACAAGAGTGGGTTGATGAAATTGATATTAATAGCAGTGCAACTTTTAGCTCGTGCCAACGTTGTACCAAAGTATTTTGAAGTACCTCGCACCGCCATCGCTAAATCCTTTGGGCGACAGCAACTACTAGAACTGCTTGATGAATGTTTTCAGCCACAGCAGAATCAGGACCGACCTGTAGTAGTTGTGCTACAGGCTATGGGCGGGCAAGGGAAGAGTCAGCTCGCGCTGGAGTACTGCCGAAAGCAGCGAGAGGCCTTCCGGGGTGTCTTCTGGGTTGATGCTACGTCCAAGGCGACGGCAGAAGAAGGATTTGAGTCAATTCTATTAAAAGTTAGCCCGCAGACCGTACAGCATCTCAACGACATTCAATCGAAAATTAAGTGTCTGTTGGATAGGATAGAGGAGTGGAGAGATCGCTGGCTGATTGTGTTTGACAATTATGATGATCCACAGTCCGTTCCAGAGATAAAGGAGTTTATCCGTATGAGTAGGTTTTTCATTGGAAATTTTATACTAGGATTTGGACTGATTATTATATAGGTGGTCCCGGATCTATTATTATAACTAGCAGACATGCTGGAGCAGCGAGCTTGGGAAAGCTGATTAACGTTCCATCAATGATTAATGACGGGGGAACTGAACTGCTCCTCCAAAGCTTCCACACCAATAAACGCGAAAATTACAACCCCGAGGGGGAGAAGATTGTTCAACGGTCTCGCTTTGGCTATTGACCAAGCTGTAGCTTATACTTCCTTCAAGCGTATGCTTCTTTCAGAGTTCATCTCTGAATACGAAAAGCAAAAGGCTCGAATCCTGAAATACACTCGCGAGGAACTGTGGGAATACCGAAAGTCCATTAACGACCCTGAGACGTTAGAAGAACTAAGTGCATTCACCACTTGGGAGATGTCATTTCAGCAGATCGAACCAAGGAACGCGGATCGCAAGCAGCATATTGCACGTTTCCCTGCTGTCTCGGCGTATCTAGATCCATCCCAGATCAGTGACTTCATTTTCGCCATATATCTCCAGAACGAACGTGAACCACTTCCTTGGACCACTCTATTTAGTCCCTCGAGAGACACATCCGACATTGAAGAGTCCGCCTATCCGTAGATTCCTTTGACAGCTCGATGGAGTGCAGACGAGCCCTGGCAGGTTATTGAGAGGCTCCATCGACTCCCACTGGTGCAAAACATCAATGCAAAGCCAGGAATATCATTTTCCCTTCATCTATTGGTGTGTGACTGGCTTCAAATGCGCGAGAAAAATAGCGTTCGAAAGGACGCATGCCTTTGGTGATTTCTCCTAACTACCATGGGCGCTCTACGATCACCGAAACCCTATTCTCGAGCCTAGTCAACCATGATACCTTGGGCTATGGGGAGGAGTATCTATATATATTGACTAGCATGTCTTATCTGGCATTTACCTACCAAAATCGGGGCCAATGGAAAGAGGCTGAAAAACTGGGGATATAGATACTAGAGGCAAGAAAAAGAATGCTTGAAGAAGAGCATCTGGATACGTTAACCAGCATCCAAGATCTAGTATCTACCTACTGGAATCAAGGCCAGTGGAAGGAGGCTGAAGAACTGGAGATGCAGGTATTAGAAACAAGTAAAAGAGTGATTGGAGAAGAGCATCCAGATACATCGACTAGCATACGCAACCTAGCTGAGATATGGAAGTATAATGGGCGAGATAGTGAAGCTCTGATGCTAATGGGACAATGTGTTTAGCTGAGGTTGAAGAAACTAGGCCATGGTCATCCAAACACCCTGGCTTCGATTGCGGCATTGAATGCATGGAGAATGGAAGGTTCCACCAGAGCTTCTTAGTTCCTATCTCTGTCCTTGTTGCATCTGATCAATCTGTGTTCGAGCGGCGGGGGGTATATAGTTGAGTCGAGAAAGTAACAATATCTAGCTTAACGATTGGGATGGAGCTAAAGTCTATGATATAGTATACCTTGATGTTCTGCTTCATTGTCTTTAGCAAACGACCTCGCCCATTTATATGTCCATATTTGCCCTGTCGAGGATGGCATTGTATCAAGGAGTGACGGCGTGAAGTATCCCGCATAGATACGTCTGCACGCGGCACGAGCGTGCTCGGTGTTAAAGGATAGACACCTGGATATACTCATACTGCGCTGGATATTGCAAGGACGTAGAGCAGTCTAAGAAGGATCCAGGCGCGTGATGAGGTAGCTCGTTCTTTTGTCTACTTGTCCAATATGTCCCATTCCTTTGTTCCTGCAAATGCTCATGGAAAGAAGTATATAGTGTTTGAATGGAAACTCTTCAAAAGCTCGGCAGCGCAGCCAGTGTGGCCGAGAAAAAGGGCCAAAAGATGCAAAACGCCATTCCACAAGCCATAGCAGCATCATAAGCGGCTCGCGATCAACGACACTAAAGAAGAAAATGAGTCTCCCGCACTGGGAGAATGCGTAGGTGGTAGAGGCATGCCCGGCTCCGTTGGCATAACACAGCGGGGCCTTTCTGAAGGAAGTATTAGAGTAGATGGATTCCCTCGACTTGAGACATGCAAAACCGGGATAATGAATATTCCCCACCATACTCCGTACCATGAGCTTTTGTATGCAGGTATATGAGCGCGTGATATCGTAAAAGTCTCTCTCCCGTGCGAAGATAGACACGTTGTCGGCTTCATGTCTAGCAGACATGGCAGCTGCGCCTGGAAACTTTAGAACCAACAAGCTGAGTTGTCCCCTGCAGCCATCATCATTGTGTTTTTTGCTGTTTTTGTCCTGGCCGGGTTACTATTTCGTGGATGATATGCCGAGCGGAGCCAACTGCACCTGCACCTGGACTAGTGCATGTCTAGCCGGATACAGCTTAGTGGCGGTTCACGGAGCGACATCCGCGCTCCCAACGTCGCTTGTTCTGAGAGACAACGTCAAGACACCGAGTACAAAGGTTGTGTAATTGAGTTCTCCTCGAGCAGGCCATCGCACGACACTACCTCGTTGTAATCATAGGGTTGTCGGAAGCGAGGCTTAGGCCGAGCAAGGATAGTATGTAATTCAGCCAGGTAGTACCCGCAACGCACATGCTAGGAGGAGATGCGCGTGGAGGAAAAGAAAAGTATTTTCATGTTTTAGCCTATGGTTCTATCTTGGAACGCATACCTGTGGTGGCTTTCTCGGCATGATACACTCTGCGCAACCCACTTCCAGAGACTCGATCGACTCTACTCTCGCGGATGACTATAAGGAATGGTTAGAGCATCTTCACGCCAGCTACAACGACAAAATCCGAAGCTCTTTGGGTTACTACACGGGTGAACTAGTGGGAGATCATGAAAACGGGGCGCAGACAGGCTTCACTAAGCAGGAAGTGGACTATCTCTCGAAATTCAGCAATGGACAGTTTCCTTTTGATATGTTTTTCAATCGTGAGTCCAGGGACCCCTTACTTTTAAAATGGCACCCTTGTGTCTATTTTCCTCTATCCTATGCCATCTATGGATTCTTAGAAAAGGCCTGACACTAACCAAACATGTGCTTGTAGCTTCGGGTCTCAGGTGATCTACGTACAAAGAACACCAACAGGTTAAGAGCGGGTTTTGCAAGGCTGTGTACGATAGTGCTAGAGACTTGATTCATTTTTTTTAGGCTCTTTGAGCCTGCGTTAGCTAGATGGAGATGTATATATCAAAGTTGAATAAATTTCTCAAACTGTGTAGATATGTATTCCGAGTTGCTTTCGCATCTTGAAACGCATAAGCCACCCTTTTGCCCGAACAAAGTCAGGGTCCAATCGCCCTTTCTCAGCTTCTGGGGGAATCGCAAAATCGCAAATGCAACTAGGCCCATGTGCTTGCGTTGCCAGAAAGATAAGAGGTGCTGATAAATTCTTTCATAGCTTCAATTTTCTTGTTGTCCTCAGGCTCGGCGTCTTTCTCTCGCTCAAGGTCGTCTGAATTGGACAGGCTCATAAAGCTTCTTTCCAATAATCCTATTGTGTCCAGCTTGAGGATCTGAACAACGGAGATCAAGTGCCCGTGCTCCTTCAAATGTTAGAGAGTTGGATAGCCGCCAAAGAGGTTCCTCCCAGCCTTGTAAATGAGGAATCCCTACCCAGCTCCTGAAACGCAACGTGTAAGCACACGGGAAAGGCCGTACGCAACGCGTCTTATGTGTGAGGGAGTCTACATTATATTCCTGTTACATGTCTCGTCTATTTGAACAATCTAAACAACTTGATGCCGGAGTTTTTCCGGACCGCCCCGAGCTAGGCTAGAACTGTATGAGTCATCGCCAAGAGATAAGCGAGCTTTCGTTGACCCCACGTTCGTTTTGTCCCGACGTTGCTTTCAGCAGTGGTGAGCTTCTCTCCCCCGCTATTGATTTCCGACAGCTTTTGGTGAGTTGTAACCTGAGGAGTTATTTGATATTATCAACCACCACTCTCTCTCCTTCCAGCCTCCCATCGCCTGCAAAAGATCCTGTCTACTTTGACAACATGGCAAAGGGAAGAGTCTGCTTAGTAAGTGACTATTCAGAGGGTCCGAGTCGGCGACAACCTGCAGGATGTTTCTCTAACAGTATCTAGGCCTACAGCGGTCAGTCAGATTTGAGTCTGAAGGTCTGTTGGAGAGTCAATTGCTGATTTTAGTACGCAGGCGGTCTGGACACGAGCTGTATTTTGAAGTGGCTGCTTGGTAAGGCCCTCACGACCCTAGAATCTTTGTATGGTAGCATTAAGAACTGATAATCGAGTAATATAGACGAGGGATATGACGTTATTTGCTTCCTTGCGAACGTTGGACAAGAAGAGGATTGGGATGCGGTGGAGAAGAAGGCGCTCACGATTGGCGCAAAAAAGATGGTGATTGAGGATTTACAAAAGGAGTTTGTGGAAGAGCTGTGCTTTAGGGCTGTGCAGTGCAATGCTCAGGTGCGTGCGGACTCAAATCCTTACCTGTGTTTAGGACACGGAGACTGACTGATTTGGACTTAATAGTACGAAGGACGCTACCTCCTTGGCACATCGCTTGCGCGTCCGGTGATCGCGCGGTCTCTCATTGGAGTGGCACAGCGTGAAGGCTGCGACTACTTGAGCCATGGCTGCACGGCAAAGGGGAACGACCAAATCCGCTTCGAGCTCGCCTTCTACGCGATCCAGCCCTCCATCAAGATCATCGCTCCATGGAGGGAGAGCAGATTTTGCGACAGATTCAAGGGCCGGAACGATCTACTCAACTATGCTGCAGAAACAGGCATACCAGTCACATCCACTAAAGCAAAGCCGTGGTCAATGGATGAAAATCTTGCCCACTGCAGCTATGAAGCTGGTATTTTGGAAGACCCGGATCAGACACCCCCAAATGACATGTGGATTATGACTGACGATCCCCTCAACGCTCCCAACGAGCCTACCAATATCACAATCAGCTTCGAACAGGGGATCCCGATCAAGCTCGTCACACCACAGAACACGTTCACGGATTCTGTAGAGCTTTTCAAGGAGCTCAACCGTATTGGAAAAGTCCATGGTACGTAAGGCAGATGTACAGATCTAAACTCGCTCTTCAAGGTCCCCTTTTCCTAAGACTAAGTCCCAAACAATCCGTTACTTTCTTCCTTCTGAAATTGTTTTTGAGCGTTTGCTAACATTTGCGCCTGCGATCTAGGTATCGGCAGAATTGACATTGTTGAGAATAGGTTCATAGGCTTGAAGTCGCGTGGGTGTTACGATGTAAGTCATTTCGAGTTCCCCATCGTAGAATTAAATAACGTCTTCTAACTGATTTAATCATAGTCCCCAGCTATGACCATTCTTCGTCTCGCCCACCTTGACCTTGAAGGGTTGGTTCTCGATGCGCAAGTTAGGTCTCTTCGGGATCAGGTGAGTGAGCTCTGCACCTAGCGGTGTCTTTACAATGGCAGCTGATGCTCAAATCTAGTTCGTCACACACAACTGGACTACTTATCGTAAGTCATGACATTCCCGTTTTGATCGTACTAGCATACTAACCCTCTCTATAGTATACAATGGCCTGTGTACGTGAAGTATACCCTTCATATATCTCCCACCTTGGGCGCTTTGTCTCTTCTTTCAGCTTGCACTAACGACTCTATTTAAGACTTCGCTCCTGAACGTGCTTTTGTGGAAAATTCTTTAATCTTCAGCCAAAAGTGCGTGAACGGCGAAGTCCGGTTGAGCTGCTACAAGGGAGCTGCATATGTCCTCGGTCGTTCTAGCAGCACCGAAAAGCTGTACTCCGAGGAAGAGGCGTCAATGGACTCGTTGGACAATTTCGGCCCGGAGGATGCTACAGGGTTTATTAAAATCCAGTCCATCAGACTAAAGAAGCATTCAGAAGAATGGGCAGGGCGAAAGTGAAGTGCTTCTGGCCAAAGATTCTTTCTTATGTGCATGTTGATGCAGGCCATAGTTGGGAATAAGCATAGTGTCGAATAATCTCGGGGATCAAAAGAGCTTCATCTGCAGTTCACTTCGATGACTCCATAATGCTTGACTCCAAATATATTACTTTGCAAAAAGTCCGCGCTCTAGGATTTCGATGAGTGGCTTGGTGATTTTCATTCGCTTAGTTACTAGCCTTTCCCAAGCAATAGCTATTGACAAATACTAGCGATTTGAACTATCCCCGGGCCATATCATATGTACTCGGAACATTCTCCTGAACATGATTTCACCTCTACCATCATATCTAGGATAGTCCTATCCCCATGGTTCTAAATCTACACCAACTTTTCCTCCCTCAGCCTGGCTATTTTGCGGTATATCGCCCCAACACTTCGACGATAGCGAAAGTGCTTCTCAAACTGTGTAGACATGTCCGCTACTGTAGTCTCCCCCTCCTTCCATTTCTCCTCCACTATAAGCTAGTTTGTCTCGTTTTGCGTCCATGACCTTGAACTGAGCGAGGTCTTGTACCATGACTGATCTCGGTGATAGTCTTCAAACCTTGGTTTAATAGCTGCCGGGGTTCGAATAACTGCAAATGTTTGCTGAAGCTTCTTGGCTATTTGCTCCCAGGACATCTTTCGGTTTCTGCACTCATTTAGCAACTGGTCTTCTCCTTTCTTCCACCTTGGACCCATTGAGCGGCCATGGAATGAAGCTTGAAGTAGCACGAATGATTCACTACTGCTTGTTGCCCAGTCTGGCCTCTCTGCATCGGGTGTGTTTGGATCCACAGCTCTCTGAATCTCCTCATACTGTCTTCTGAACTCGTTGCTTGTTATGTTGCAGTTGAACTTCTTTGTTGAAAGGAGTCACCATGCCTTTCCACAACGTGCCCTTTTTGGCCTCCCAAACAATCCAAAAGCTCTGATCCGAGTTGTTCCCCCACTCATAAGGAGGAAGTTTTCGGGCTTTCCATCGCAAGTCCTTGATGGCGAAAGTACATATCGATACAGGCGATCGGTCAATGCTAAAAAGGTCGTTCATTTGCTTGGCAACATTGTGGAAATCAACTGGTTTTCCATTAGAGACTTGATTGTACAGCTACTCCGCCTCTTCCACGGACTAGCTTGACGAGACGCCGCTGAAGACTTAACCACGAGAGGTGTCTGCTGGTTTCCATCGAGGTCTCTGCCGTTAGGATGGGCTTGGCTCCGTTGCTTCAGTGATATTCTAACTCATTTTGATGGTGGTTCCTCGGATACTGCAGCCTGTTGTTTGCGAGTTCTGGACTTCATGTTGCTTGAAGCTGCAGATTTTGAAATGTTCTCTGAGAAGCAGCTGATTGTCGCTGTATATGACATTGATGATTGTATAGTTCAACTAGGTGCTCACCAACTTCAGACGCAGGCAAGTGATGCAACAATTTTCCATCTCTTGCACGAAAGTTGATTCCATCCTTGTCGAAGAAAATAAAACATTCTTCGTTGTCCTTCAGCTTCATGAGCGGATGATTGGGGCTCCCACACAGAGGATATGGACTTGTAGCTTCGCCTGGCTTGAATAAAAGAGGTCTAGAGAATTTAGACGTTCTTGCCCTGAATACTCCTGGTGGTATAAGGCGTCCGTGAAATTGAAATTCCTCATCGTTCACGAACTCCTTGATTCCGAGTTGTTTTCGCATCTTGAGACGCACAAGCCACTCTTTCTTCCGAACGAAATCAGGGTCCAATTGAGTGATGGCATCCACTAGGACTGTGTTACCGCCCTTTCTCAACTGCTGGGGGAATCGCAAATGCAACCAGGCCCATGTACTTGCATTGCCAGAAAGACAAGAGACACTGATCAATTCTTTCACAGTTTCAATTGTCTTGTCGTCCTCGGACTCGGTGTCCTCAGGCTCGGCATCTTTCTCGGCACTGTCAAGCTCGGGGTGTTCGTCAAATGTCTCAATCCAGTTATTCCGAGAGGTCTGGTCGCTGACAAGATCTAACGCGTCGTTATTCTTGAGTAAATTGTTTTTGTAAAGCTTCCTCCCAAAGGACTGCGATCAATATTCCGTGGCTATGTTTGATCTTCTCTGCAGTGACATGAACCCCTTAGCGGTCGGGCAGCCATTTCAAGACTTTTGCCATCGCGTCATTCATAGTCATAATCCAATTAACCCAGCGAGGACAAAGATCAGGATTAAGAAACGATCTGATAGCACAGTCAGCTTTAGAGGTGTACGGATGATGCGTAGTGATTCTCAGAACCGTTCCATCCTCGCTCCATGCCTGTCGAAGTGCATCCATGAAGCGTAGAACTTCAACTAGCATTTTACCCTTGGTGATGTACTCTTGTACCCAGCCAAACCTCACTTTGAGTCCCCCGGGCGTATTAGGCGATGGATTACCCCACTGATAAGTTGCCATATCAATGAAGAGTTGTTTCTAGAAGTGATCAAGGGTGGCATTTTCTTCCGCGAAGACTGCTTGATGCATGTCTTTCATTCGGCGAACAAGAACTCGGAAAGTTGAAATTCGGTGTTGAGCCATCATAGCCTGCCGTCTGGCTCCGACCGTTATGGTAATACTAGGGCCAGTGGGAATTGTACTTCTGTGCTGATTGAGGAATACGGTCGTCAATGCATCCGAGTAGCTCAAACCTTCATGGCGGTATTCATCGCTGGGCCAGACGTAGCCATTAGTTGAGTCTTGGTGACCTTAATCCTCGGACAGACTTTCAGCATCGACTTCGCTCATCTCCTCTTCGTTGGCCTCGTACTCAGCAAAGTCAAAATGTTCTCCGTCGGCCAAGCTATTGTATTGGGCATTGCTAAGGGAAAGGTTCGTCGGTGCTTCTAGGGAATCCTTACGTGGTTTGTCGAGAATCGGATCATATGTCTATTTGGAATGGCAGGTCTAGTTCTTGATGCACTTCTTGTTAGCGTCCTAGATGCAGACAACATCATTCTCATGGTGCTTGAATACTTCGGTGAATATAATGAGTTCGTGGGGCGTCCAGTTGAGCGATGCTAAGCCAGTGAATGCTACAGGCTGGGTAATAGGAAGAGCAATGTTGAGTGGCTCAAGTTCAGGTGGAGGCATACCAGATGGTCTGAGACTCAGACCAAGCTCGCCCCCCACAACGCGCTGAACCGCGGACACTCACGGTCGACCTGAGTTCCCAAGTAGATAACCTTGGCCGCCTCAGCCAACGCCAGGAGACAGTGAAAGTGAATAGCGTATAGATTGTTGCCGTGGAGAAATGGGAGTATGGAGAGGATGCCATAATCGACCTTGTCGATATCTTCGTGAGCCAGGCGTTGATAAACCCACATCACATTCTTTTGTGGAGGAAAAGTGTTGGTTTCAAGATACTTCCGTAGCTTCTGGATCTCATCTCTATGGTTGCGCATCCGCCCCCTTATCCCTGCATTGCTAGGCACGCTCATGGCATTTGATCTGCTATAATATACCATATTCTTTTGGAGTCCAGATGAACCACGTCGACGTTGGCCATGCAGAAGATATGTACCGAACACATTCGGTGGTTGCTTGTGAAGTAACTCCAGGGAGTTTGTCGCCAGCCGGGAGTGCAACAATTCCCAGTTCTATCTCCCCAATTCAGCCCTAACCCGATACGGGCGGACATGTGGATGAAGTAGGATTCGACGAATAGCTTGACGACCGGTCGCGTGAAAATTTGCAGATATCCAACGGAACAAAGGTTGAGTCATCTTCCATGGGAAGCTGGAATACGCGAGTGATGAATTCTTTGAATAGATCAGGTTTCAGTCCCCGACCAGGTCGCTTGGAATGTTTTTACGGCTCTAGGACCTTCTTAGAAGGTTTGCTGGGAGTGCGCTGAGGAGAATCAATCCTGTAATCTGTCAAGTGTTCTCCCCAGCGTCACTTTTTTGACTGGCCTGCCTTACTTGGACTACCAACATTTGTTGAAATGACTGTCTGCATAGTCAATGAACCAGGGGTAGAGTTGTGGTGAGAGTTGAGAAAGAGATTGTAGTAACATTCAGATGTGGAAAAAAGAGCAGTGTTGACAATTGTGTTGATAGTAACTAAGGGCCTGTTCAGTTGAGGACACTGTTCTCACCCTGTTCTTGTTATTCCTTCTTCTTTTGTGGGGATGAGAGTTTGAATGGGGTTGCATAGTGTTGCATGAGGTAGTACACAGTGCTTGAAAAAGAGGACTGCATGTGGTGTGTACATAGTACAGCAGAAATTAAAATAGAGCTAGTTTATCAAGACAATCTCTATCTATAACATAGCTAACCACCCAACACACACTAACCGTGTAAGCTGGCTATGACAGACCCGCTACAGGCAGGCACCCCCTGGAGAATAGGCCTCCATTGGCTGCTGAAGCAGCCCCTGGGCAGGCCTAAGCCCTGGGTGGGCTACCCCCGAATCGCCTAGGCGCGGGATGTTTCAGGGGCTGACTAGGGGCGTTGTGCCGCTAAGCCCCCTCTTCGTGGTCGATCGTACGAGATTGAATTGATCTCTGAAGATGATATAGCAGCTGCTGTGAGCCAGGGATTTTTTTTTAGGATTTTTGACATTCCTGCACACATGCACACACAGAATTGTGCATGGTTAGTGACAAGGCAACACATGACGGATGGAATAGATCAATCAGAGGGCTGGGTCAGGGTAGGCTGGCAGGGTACGGGGGCGACATGGGGTTCAGGTCCACGCGATGTCTTGCGATTCGCGTCGGAAATAATCACACGAGATCCGGACTCTAGATTGATTTCTTCTTTTCACACTGGATTAACATCCGATAAACTGACGTTCATCTTTCACGCTTAAGACATATTATGATAGCGCTTCAAGGCATTAGCCTATAACAAGGGCTCGCAGGCAGCGACTGCAGGTTCTCTCACTTCAATATGTTGAACTATGCAGTATCTGACTGTCCAAACTACTCCCGTCGTGAAGCCTAATTACCTGATACTCTCAACCATATAGGAGTAGGAGTGTTGAACGAACATATTACGAGGCCAGTGTTATGAATCTTGTCAAGAGCTTAGCTGGGTCTGAGGGTCGTGGCCGCCAAACCCTCCCAAGTTCTTTCCCATTGATGACAAACAGCGAGAGGGAGAGACTACAGTCCAAGAACCCAGCGGCCTGTGAGCTATGTAAAATGCTGTTCCGTAAATAAACTGCCTAACTACCTGCACCTTTCGTCTTCGAGGATCTTTCCCGTGCAAGCAATGCGATAGCCCTTTTGTATTCCCCTTCTGTTGCTGCCGTCAATGCACTTCGATACCTCCCCTTACCCTTCACCTCACCGTCCACCTCCACGCTTGCGCCGTGGTCCAACAACGCCTCCACACTCTCGATCTGCCCCGTCCTTGCCGCCGCCGCTAATGCGGTTCCGTATCTTCCACCGAGGAAATCCACATCCGCGCCCTTCTCCAGTAAGAGCCGTACGATGTCGACGTGGTTGCCTCGAGCTGCTGCCTGAAGTGGCGACCCGTACTCTCCGGAGGAAGCGTTGACCTCAGCGCCATGGAGGACGAGAAGATTTACAGTGTCAATATGGCCATAGCGCGCAGCGCCTTGAAGCGCCGTGCCGTAATAGTAAGGCCCGATGTGATTGACGTCTGCGCCGAAGGAAAGAAGGACTGCGACAATGTCGACCAGACCGGCTTCGGCTGCGGCTTGGATTGGCGTGCCGTCGGTGCCATTCTCGACATTCACGTTGGCCCCCTTCTCAATGAGGTCACGAACTGCCGTGATGCTGTTGTCCTTGACAGAGTGCAGCAATGCCTCTTCGTGTGACGCGGTTTGCTGGGGCAGCTGTGCACCGCGGTCTTGAAGCAGGTGCACAAGGTCTTGAAAGCCTCTGTCGACGGCGACTTGTAGGGCGCGGTCGATGCCAGTGAGAGTGGCGCCATGGTCGAGGAGGAGCCGCACGACTCTTTCGTGGCCTGCGCAGGTTGCGATTTGCAAAGCTGTACCAAATGGCGTCTCCTTGTTCACGTCAGCACCCCTTGTGAGAAGTTGCGAAACGACCTTGTCGTTACCTCTGCGGCAGGCGACGTTCAAAGGGTTACAATATCTTCCGCCGGTGCTATTGACGTCGGCTCCCATGGCCAGTAGCGAACCAACTGCCTGAGTTAGTCCTGAAGCTGCTGCATAGTATATCTGAGGCGCCAGATCTTCAAGAACCTTCCCGTAGTCCGCAGTCTTCCACTCTTCTCTATCTGGGTCGACTACTCGAACCAAATTCAGGAAAGCATTTTCTCTCTCCCCCAATACCCCAGAACACAGTCGATCTAATTCAGCACCCCACGAAGTGAAATCTATGAGCTGAGCATGATACGCCCAGTATTGCGCAGCATACTCGCAGAGAGGATAGTCAAGAATTGTGTTTGCGTCATACAAAACACCCTTGCTTGCATACAAATGATACGACAGACAAGTCTCAGCCATTAGCAAATGTGCGTTCGGCCTAGATATGTGAAAATCTTTCGCTGGACCTTCGAGGATCTGTGAGGAGGTAAGATACTCTTTCACGGAAGCATGAGCAAGCTTGACCTCATTCTTCCCAGTGAAATGCCAGTGCGGCGACGTAATGGTAGCCAACCCAGGTAGACATCGCAGGATCTCAATCGGATTGAATAGGCGGTCTTCAAAATCAAACGGAGGGTCATCGCGCGGATTGATGACTGTAGCTTCGGCTAGCTCAGCGACAGTGAGTGGCCGCGCGGAGTACGCAAGCCACTGGAGGGCCAATATTGCCTGATCGCGGTATTCGTCATCAATGCTGTTAAGCATGCGGTCGTATGTGGCGTCTAGTGTCTTGGGGAGACATTTTAAAGCCTTTCTGATTTTGCTTGCTTGGGAGAGGTTTTGGAGCAGATCGAGTTGACATGCCACCCAGCGGAACCTAGACCCATTTATGTCGTTAAGCTTACTCTTCAGTCTTGGAATATCGCGAAATCTTACATTCCATCCACTTGCTGCCCGAGTGCTTCCTCAACCTCTTGTTTAATTCTCTTCGGCCAGCTCTTGAATTTAGACGACATGAGCTGTTTGCTGATATGCAGTCGGATATCTCTATGATGCATGTCGTCCTGGAGGGAGACGGGCGTCTCGGTAGGCTTGGTAAGGATTTCAACCAGCACCTCATCAATGTCGAGTTCTCTTCGACTCGTAACCAGTATGTGAATCTCGTTTCGGTCCCAGCTGTGGATTTCGGATAGCAGCTCCAACATACGCCCCCTTTCGCTGTCGTGGGTAGCACACTCATCTAGGGCGTCAAGAATGATGTACACATGGCTGAATGAGCCGGCGCAGATGGGCAATATGTCCTTCAGGTCTTGCCAGGTGGGGCTCTGGTCTCCCTCGTGGCATTTCTGGTACAAATAATCTAGTGCTGGAGGGATATCCGGCCTCTGTCGGCACAACTGGGCAATCAACGACTTGACAGCGTTTCTCGAATTTTGCTTGTCAGCATCGTTGAAGTCAAAGAAAAAGTATGTCAATGCCCTGATTGGGTCCGAACGGCACATTGACTCTATTCGATCTATAATTGAGGAGCAAAGAATCGACTTGCCGCAGCCGGCTACGTAGCAGCAGAGAAAACTCAATATTGAACCTAGAGGAGAAACATTGGGTGCATATACGTACCCTTTCCATGAAGCCACAGCACAGAATTCGGAGCAGCCTTCCACTTCTCGAACCTGCTTCCATTGAGGAACCAGTCGCCAGTGCCCACTTCATGTTTGGAACGTGCTGCAATATAGTTTGTCGACGGATCTGTGACCGACAGCCAGTTGAGGATCTTCTTGCGTCTCTCCTCAGATTGCGAGTCAGCGAATTCCCGCCTCAACTCATGGACACTCTCGTGTGTCGATATCCCGACAGCTCTATCTTTGAGTGAGTTTGTTATTATACCCTACCAGCAATGTCAAACACAGCACTCACGTATTCCCGACGGTCAACGCCAGCTCCAACATCGATTTCTGCCTCTCAATCGCCTCCACCAGCTTCGTAACCTCCTTTTCTCTGAAGGGCCAGGCCAGACGCCTCAGACCCCCTCTTTTCGACGCAACTTCTAATTTATCCTTGAGCACCTCCAACTCCACCCTGCAGATGATTAGCGGGCCATCAGCTCTATCCAGCAGGTCCGATGATGTTAATGCCGACGCTCCCGGACTATCTAGAACATCCTGCAACTGGAACAGCACATCAGAGAGATTGGCCATTTCATCGATGACACGTTTGATGTCTCGACGAGCGTCCCTGACGCTCACGTAGAAGGTCTGGCATGCGGAGCCGACTTTAACTGTCAATTCTAGAATCTGGAGAATAGCCGCAGCGGCGCCGAGAGCCTCCATGACCTACGAAGTCATGGGTTGCGATGGGCTGGGAGGATATCGACAAAGATATGGAGAGCGACTGTGTGAGCCTTTCTGGACGGCTAGTTATGCGGCTGCGCAGACCAGCGTGTATGCTTGGATGGCTAGCGCCGCTTCAGCTGGCGGGGTGCGGGGAATCGAAACATGTGCGAGCGCTGCTCATGATAAGAACTCCAAATACAGAGTAGGTGCAAGAGGTATCTGGTGATCCCAATAAAGTCTGCGGAGAGACAGTGAAAAGTCTTTGTATTTTGTCGTTCAGCTCCAATAGCACGGCTCAAGCGAGCTTTTTCGATCCTGCCTGAATTCTTCATATGTAGGACCCTTGCTGGCAGAGCAAAAACAACGAGTCCAACCCCTCACACCCCCATGACAGGGGTTGATTTAACTTAACCCGCATCGTAGATGATGTATTTGCTTGCTCTGCCCGTTTACATAATGAATCTCAGTCCACTATGAGAGCCTCCCACCAAGAAGGTTGGAGAAATCGAACTGCGAGCAAGGGAAGGGAAAAATTGTTGAAGCTCTGAGCCTTTTGCGTCCCAGCGACTCCAGGCCTCCTCCTCCCTTTCTTCCCTTTTTACCTTCCTACACAATGCCCATGGAGGCAATGGACATCGATCCCACTACCTCTGATCCCCAGAAGAAGCGCAAACATAAGCATGGGGACAGCCATTCTTCCAAAAAGCGCAAACATCTCTACCTTCCTCTCTCCCCATCTCTATATCCCCCACTCATGCACTATCCTCGTTGTTGGCAGAGCATGTTTCCCCGCTTCTATTGACATACTACCCTCCTTTCCGCGGGATTATCCTTGCCTACTCGAATGCGTCCATCTCATCTAGTCTGCCTTGTCCGGCGACCTCCTTGCAATATAACAAACCAAATCCTGAGCCTTTAACCCTTGCAGTTACGGCGGGCGAATACGGCTACCTTCCTCGTATTCCGCCCGGAGAGATCGCAGACACTTGAGGGCTGGATCAACATGCAATCAGAAGGTCTCCTGGGCGCTGTAGTCTATAATCTATTCTCTGTGGGTATTGAAAAGCGGCGGTTACCGTTGAATTGGAAATGGATAGCGCCGGGCCAGGAAACTTCTTCGGGAGTAACATCCAGCTCTACGTCTCCCACATGTGAAGATTCAGACTTCGACTCCGACAGGGAGAATTTCAGGCCAGTACCTCCTGCGACAACCACCTCTCTTCATCTCGGTCTGGGCTCAACAAGCGATGGCACACCTGCCACCAATCCTGCCGAGGAAGACGACATATCCGCTGGCTCGGGTTTCTTCCAGACTCCGTCTGGGCGACGGGTCCGCGGCGTGATCCGCTTCGGAGTCCGCGATGTCGATGTAATTCCGGGCAGTGAGCGGGAAAAGGGCTTTATAAGCATTGAGGGCACGATGCTGAAACCAGAAGAGGAAAGAAAACTAGTGGAAGAGGAGCGGCACAGAGCAGGTGGGTCATCAAGGAAAAACAGTGACTCTCAAGGTAATAGCAGGCAGGAAAACGGGATGTCGGGCGCAGTACCGAGTGCTAATACCGATACAGGTGGAGTGGCCCCGACAACAGAGGCGTCCACCAGGAAGCGAAGGGAGAAAAGATCGAAGAAAAGCGGTAGTTAAAATAGTTGATAATGAGTGACATTGATAGGTGTGAGGGATTGCATAGTATCTGTTTAACTACCTTGCTTCTATTACATGGTACAAGCAACATACCTTTCAACAATGTTGTTTGGTGGAGCACAGGTTTCCAGTGCAAAAGCCCAGTATTACTTCTATCCTGTACTGGATGGGCTCCCAAGTGGATCAGATGCCTTTGTAGCAATTTCTTGTCAATATTTCACAATCAACTAACTATCAAGTATGAATTAAAACAGGAGACTATTTTTTTGTATAAAACAAAAACAAGGTGCCTTTATATTACTACCTTCTTTAGCAAGTCTATTTCAAAAATATTCACTCCAGCTTCCAGCTTCTTTTATCCTGGTATCTTCACTCTTTTTATCAACTCTGTATATTTCAAATTAATAGGATCCATGTCTATACTTGTACTTGCTACTACTGTCAAGAAAAAGTCCATCTGGAACTACTCAGGAAAGAGTTTATCTAAAACTATTTTAAAAAAACTTATTAAAAATTATTCCAGGTTTCTAGTATTATATATAAGTGTTAGAGGGTTTTGACCTAGCTTGGTCAGAGTATTCTGTACTGGTAAGGTATTACAGACCTACAGTATATCTCCAGAATAATTGAATAGTAGAAAGGGTTATCTCTAGAAGAATAAACCCAGGTCTGGGAAAGTTATATGACAAGAGAGTCTATAACAAGCCTTGGCAGAGTAGTTTATTTAAAACTATTTTAATAGTAATCTGTTCAAGACTATTTAAGAGAAAATCTGTTTAAAATTATCTAGAAAGAAATCTATTTAAAATTATTTCAGGAAATCTTATTAAAGATTACTCTAGAAATCTAGAATTGTATATAAAAATAGATTTTTATTTATTATTTAAAGAAGTTCTTATAATTTCTTATAATTATTTCAGTTTATTATTTTATTTTTATTATTAATTAGTATCAACTATAGCAATCTAGAGTTTTATAGTTTGAATTTATAAAAATATCTATAATTTTATTATTTTACTATTACTGGAGCTTGCTTGTATCTTTCTATAAGAATTTATTATAAGATCTAATCTACTTCTTAGTATTTCTTTGTTTTAAGTTTTTGAAATAATTAATTAAATTCTTCTGATACTTGCTACTCTTCAAAGTCTTTTAAAACAAATCTTTTATTATTATTATCTATTTTTTACTTCAGCTCTACCAGTACAGAATACTCTGATCAGACTAAGTTAAACCTTCTAACAATAATTGCCTTTCTTGATTGTTGAAAGAAATTAATAAAAGATATATATTTTATAAAGACAATATACTATTATTAAATATATATCTAATCTCTTGTCCAGATTAACAGGTTAATAGTTTGAATCTTACAGAAAAGTATACTCTTAGTCAAGTATTGAAAGAATTAATCAAGAAAAAATATTACTAGAATCTATAATCAGTACTGATAATAATATAAATACATTGCTAGTATAAATTATAAAACTTAAGAAAATCTAGAAAAAAATTAGACTTCTAATATCAAAACTGCCAATAAAAATCAAGCTGTTTATAAAATATTAGAGGGTTTAACCTAGTCTGGTCAGAGTATTCTATACCAGTAAGGCCAAGGTAGAGAATAGATAACAATAATAAAAGATTTAAAAAGCTTTAGAGAGTAGCAAGTATTAGAGAGACTTAATTAATTACTTCAAGAGCTTAAAGCAGAAGAATATTAAAGTATAAATTAAATCTTACAGTAAATTCTTATAGAAAAATACAAACAAGCTTCAGTAATAATAAAATAATAAAATTATAAATATTTTTATAAATCTAAATTATAAAGCTCTAAATTACTATAGTTAATATTAACTAATATTAAAAATAAAATAATAAATTGAAATAATTACAAAAAATTATAAAAACTTTTTTAAATAATAGATAACAATTTATTTTTATATATAACTCTAGAATTCTGAAGTAATTTTTAATAAATTTTTTTAAAATAATCTTTAACAGATTTTTCTTTAAATAGTTTTAAATAAATTTTCTTTTAAATAGTTTTATACAAATTATTATTAGAGTAATTTTAAATAAATTACTTTATTAAAACTTGTTATAAACTTCTCTATTATATAACTTTCTAAATTTAAATTTATTCTTCTAGAAATAACTTCTTCTGCTATTTAATTATTCTGGAAATATACTGTAGATCTGTAATATTATCTTCTTTTTTATAGTATTTTTATTCTAAGAATAAATAGTTTTTCTATTATTAATTGTTTCTTTATATTTATAAAGTTTTTTATCTTCTGTAAGTCTTACTATATTTATTATATTATATAAACTTTCTTTATCTTGTTTTTCTTGAAATTGTTACTCTGAGTAAATTTATTTTATTAATTTAATTAACTACTATAGCAGTATTTTAATTTTTCTTGTAATAATTATTTCTTATTTTTTTCTCTGTATATTATAATAAATTCTTGTAGTTTATTCTGTTCTCTATATTTCTGTAAAAATAAATATTGTACTAGTAAGATTTATATTAACTAAAACTTTCTTTTCTTATTAAAGAAAAAAGAGTGAATATCTTTCTATCTTATTACTAGAAACTGTAATATAAAGATTTTTATAAAAGAAATAAATTATTTAGAATCTGTCCTGATTTCTTTTTAAAGTATATTTTTTAAAAAACTAGACAAGTACTTCTTGCTCTGTTATTATTTTACTTTATTATTCAATTAAATTAGTTAACTAGCTTTTCTTAATCAGTTTATTCTTGAGTTGTCTGATTCTCTATCAGTTTACTCTTCTACTAGAGATACTTTTCTATCTTTTCTTAATAATTTTACAAGTTCTTAGTTAGTTTTCAGGTATTTTTCTCTGTAGAATACTCTTTCTATTTTACTAAATAGTATATTTTTCCATCAATCTGACTTTGTCCTAGGATTTTTTTAACTTTGTATTAGAAGGTTGTCCTGGCTTGGTCAGAGTATTCTGTACTAGTAGAGCTAAGATAGAGAAAGGATAACAATAATAAGGGGTTTAAAAGGCTTTTGGAGGTGGCAAGTATTAGAGAGACTTAATTAATTACTTCAAAGGCTTAAGGCAACAGAATACAAAGATGTAGGTTGAGTCTTGAAATAAGTTCTTATTAAAAGATATAAATAAGCTCCAGTTATAGTAAAGTAATAGAGTTGTAGATATTCTTACAGATTTAAACTATAGAACTCTGAATTACTATAGCTGGTATTAACTGATAGTAGAAGTAAAGTAATAAACTATAATAATTACAAAGAATTATAAAAACTTCTCTGAATAATAAATAAGAATCTATTTTTATATACAATTCTAGAATTCTGGAATAGTTTCTGACAAGATTTCTTGAAGTAATTTCTAATAAACTTTCCTTCAGATAGTTTTAAACAGACTTTTTCTCAAGTAGTTTTAAATAAACTCCTTCTTGAGTAGTTTTAAATAAACTTTCTCTTAAGTAGTTTTAAATAAACTACTCTGCTAAAGCTTATTATAGACTTCTCTGTTATATAACTTTTATAGACTTGAGTTTATTTTCCTAGAAGTAATCTCTCCTTGTTACAGACTAGTAAAGACTATTAATTGATAAATAATTCAGAAAAGTAGAGATGCAGTAAGACAGAGAAACCAGTAAAACTTAAAAATTATATAACTGAAAGATTATATAATTCAAAGTAGTGTAAATAGGAAAATAGGCTACCCTCCAATGTAGAGAGCAAGTTGTAGAGTATCTATCAGAGGATTTAAAAAATTAGATGACAGTTAAGAAGCAATACACAATATATAATAAGAGAGACAATATACAAGAGACAATACAAGAGATGTTCAAGATAAATATAATATACAATACACAATATTCAAAGATTGAGACACTGTAAACAAGAAAATGAATATATCATAACTATCTACTGTAAAACTGAATAATAAATACAATATATAATAACTTGCAAAGATTTAAAAATAATTTTCAACTTTTTCACTGCTGTCTATTATTTTTCTTCTCTTCTTCCTTCTTACTACCTCTTTCATGTCTCTGAGATAGCTGTTGTTTCTTGTATTATATATATTATATTCTTAGTCATCAGTCCTAGAGGGTGACTATACTCTCTATTATATTTTAACCAAGCTCTCTTGATCTTGTCTCCTGAGATTGAAATTGCTAAGAATAGAAACAAAAGTTAAGGCAAATAAAAGAAAATACAAAAGTAAATAAAAAATATAAAGTTAGAACAAAATTTGACTAGGTAAAGTGTAAAAAAATAAGAAATATTCCACTGTCAGAGGTAAAAGAATATCTAACAGTATAGAAGTAATCAAGATAACTTAATATAAAAAGCAAGTTATTAGGAGAACTGTTTTTCTTTTTTATTTATCTTTTCTTTCTTTTATATTCTTCTTTTCTTACTGTTAACAATTATTCTTTCTTTTCCTTTTTTATTGCTTCAGTCTCTCTTTTTATTGTTTCTATCTTCTTCTTTATTATTTCTATCTGTTCTTTTTTTTTATATCTAAACTCCCTCCTTGTTTCTCTTCTTATATCAAGAATGTCTACTCTGTGTTGTACCTGTAGTATGAAGGCACTGAAAAAGACATAAGAAGGTTCTGAAATACTTTGTATCCAGCTGTATACAAGTATTTCTTCTTATAAGTTCTCTTTCTGTTGTTATGTCTTCTTAGTACTAACAAAAACATAGATCCCAAGAAAGTTAATGGTTTCAACTTTATAGAGAATGTTTCTCTTGTATCTGATACTTTAGTAGAATATGCTTTCACTCTTGAAATGTCTAAAGAGGCAGCTTTGTACATATCTGAAAAGGTTCTCACTTATATAATCTTGTAGAAGAATAGAACTGATAGTATTCTGATAGTAAAAGCTATTAACAGAATTTATTATTATATAGCTATTGCTGTCTACATGTATGAATAGCTGTACAATATTAGCTGTTATCTGTTGTGTGCTAATAGAAAAGGATCTTTCTTATACTGTGTCATGCCAGTTGGTTCTTCTAATGTAAAAGTGCCTTGTTATAGCTCTTGTTTGAATTGTATCTGGGCAGGATTATCTGATTGCTCTCTCTATAGATCCAGAAATCCCCTGCTTGTTATCTAGAAGTATTACTGATATAATAGAAATACAGGCCAGCTAAATATTCTTATTAAATTCTCTTCCAGTAAACAGTTCCTGTTCAAAGCTATTTCCAAGTCTGAATCAGAGTCTGTTGGTAATCTGTTAAAACATCCTTGTGTCAAAGCAAATTCCCCTACTACTTCTATCAGAAATATAGCTATTTCTTGTTCTTTTATTCCAGCTTTTGACTGTCTTAATATGTTCAATACCAGTTCCAATCTTATATACAAGTTATCTTTTCTTTATTACAAGACTTCTTTCTTGTTCTGTCTGCCTGCTTGTCCTTGTAAAATATTCTTTCCTGTTCTTGAATAATAATCAATATATAGCTGATCAAAGTAGCCTCTTTATTTTTATCTGCTTTTTTTTTTATAGCTTGAATTTCCTATGGCTCTGCTTTCTCTGTTAAAACTGAGTACTTTATATTTTACTGTAATATTTTAACAATAGAGTTAGCTGAAATCAACTAGATAACTTCTAATATTTTACTTCTATTAAAGATGCTTTATTTTAAAGAAGACTGCTGTATTTCTGCAAGTATATAATATATTATTAATAAAAAGAGAGAATTTCTTGTATCTGTTGATACTACTGAAAGCAATTTTATATTTTCTTACTCTAATATAATATCTTTCAAGAAAAATAGTTATACTTATTGTATTTATTGCTCTACTGTTTTGAGTAAGGGTAAGGAAAGTTCTAATAAACTTAAATAGTTGATCTGTTATTTACTTGTCTGCAGTTTCAGTTTTCAAATTCCAATCTATTAGTAAGCTATCTGCAAGTATCAATATCTTTTCTTATCAGGTCTTTTTTACAATTTCTTTCTATTATTTTTGAATTTTATAGCTCTGTTTTGTTATAGCCTTCTCCTCCTTTCTTGTATTATATAATTTCAAATAAAATACTATCAAAATATTGATTTCTTTTTATTTTGATTTTTGTTATTGTATCTTGTTCATTTTCTGTTTATACTTTAATTATAATTATTCTTGTATTTTGTCTCTTCTGTATAATTACTTATCTTTTCTTGAATAGTTTGTTGTCTCTCTTATTTCCTTCTTGCTTTTTATTACTTCTTCTTATCCCCTCTCTATCTTCTCATTTCTTGTATTATAATTCAACATAGAGGTCACCCACACTGAAGACTTTTATTTTATATTCAAGCTTTTCCTTCTTGCTAACTAGCTCTCTATTTATATATCTCCTGTCCTTCTCTTTTCAAGACTGATGGCTAACTGATATATAGGTAACCAGTTTGACAATGGATGTAAATTCTGTAAATAGGTTCTTATCTTTTATAGTATCTATATATACTGTTTCTTTTTTCTACTAGATTTTAATGTATTAAAGGTGATAACTATTCCCTGTTTTTGTTCCCTCTGCTGGTATTGTAATACTGGTAATAATATTCAGATATCTACAAGGTTTCATCTTCTCAGTGCTTTTGCATGTTATATATATATAACTGGCTATATCTACAATAGATCTCCCTGCTCCCTGTATATATCAGGAGAGGGTCCTTTCTAATACTATATTATTTCCTGTATTCAAGACAATTATTGGACACTGTTTAGAGGCTGTTGTATAAATTGTCTCTGGATATATAGTAGTAGCTGTTTCTACAGTATGCCTGAATCCCTGCTATATTTATTCAGTAACAAGAGCTGTCTAACTAAGAATATAGTACAGTCTCCTGATTCTGTCTACTCTTATTTCTGTAATCCTTCTCTTATAACTGGAGTACTTTCTCCTATTGTATCTTGCCCTTGTAAATATCTCTTTTTTAACAATTTTTCATCTCATTGCTTCTCTACCCTCTTTCTTGAGAATTCAATCAAGATTGTTGATCTTCTATCTTCTGATAGTATTGAAATACTGGAAGAACTGGTTACTGCTAGTACTATAGAAGCTGTTTCTGATTT
The DNA here is from genome assembly GCA_002573605.1 of Polytolypa hystricis UAMH7299. NCBI lineage: Eukaryota > Fungi > Ascomycota > Eurotiomycetes > Onygenales > Polytolypa > Polytolypa hystricis. Next base: position 23,023 of record PDNA01000070.1, on the reverse strand, counting down.
TACTGATTATCTATACTTTCCTGTCTCTGGTAAACAGTTTCTCCTGACTTATTCTATATTCAAGATATAGCTAACCAAGCTCTCTTATAACTCTAGCAGGTTCAAGTTTGCTACAGTCTGTTCTTTCTATTAATAAAGCCTCTGAGATTTATAAATTTTCTTCTTTTTACAATTATTGTTTTATCCTTCTGTATTCTGATTGGTATTGTATAAATTTTTATAATATATTTTTATTATACAAGGACTTCCTTTACTCTCTTGTCTAAATAGTCTATTTCTTATATTTATTAGAAGAAAAGGCTCACTGTACTGTTTAAGAAAGAAACTGTAGCAATTTATAATCTCTTTTTTATCTTGTATAGCTATCTGGACAATAATTAATATATTAATACTGATTTAGCTATAAATTAGATATTATTTACTCCTAGATTTTTAACTTTATATTTCTGAATTTCTTGTCTGATAAATCTGTTTTTTATAATACTGATACTATTCAAGATCTTAGTATATATTGCTTCACAACCAGTAGAGAACTGTAAATGCATTACCAGTAGGATATAAATTTATTAGCAGATAATTGAAAGAGAAACAGACTGAACTAGCTGTAAAACAAGAGCTAAACAGTATCTATTACAGGGACAGAGAAGGATATTTATAAAATACTATACAACTCTCTTAAAACTCCTTTGAAAAGGCATTTCTAAAAAAAAACTCTATATAAACCTGTATTGAAAACCTAAGGTGTAGTCTAGACTTGTTTATTGCTTGAAAAACCTGAAAACTTGTCTGAAATATAACTATAATATCTAAAATTCTAAAGAAAAATAAAGAAAAACTCCTTACTATTGCTTTCAGTACACCTGCTTGATATCTTGAATCTGCTGTCTTATATTTTCATTCTTCAATCTCTTACTTTGTCTTGTAGAATGAGACTTATTTCTTCTTTTAACATCTTTTCATTGTAGCACCTCTATAACAAAGTCTAACTTATCTCTATACATCCACATGTAGTACTCTTCTCCCTTACCTACTAATATATTATCTTTACTTTCACTCATCTCACTTCCTTCTTGTTTAATCTTGTACTTTATTTCTTGCTTATTCTTGCTCTTGGTCTCTAACTTATCTTGATACACTTTAATATCTTCACTATCTAAAGAATAGTAATACTTTAATCTGTTACCAGTGATAGTTCCTACTAGTTTGATACTATTCAGCTTCTGAAGACAATAGAAGCCTATATTTTAGTTAGTGCTCTTTATACAGTAGAATCCCAACTATTGGAAATACAATTTCTTGGAGTAATTTATATCTTTCTTAACTCTTGTATTGTAGAGCAAAATAAGATCCTTCTTTTTAAACAGTTTTATATAGATGTTCTTTGTGCTGTTGAAGTATTTCTTGTTCTGCAGGTGCATTCTCTTCAGATAGTTAACTGTCTCAGCTATATTCTTGTTATGTCTTTCTATCTGCTGGACTTGCATTGCAAGAAGGTCTCTAGTTGTCCTGATATTCTTCTATAGCAGTGTTTTCTATATTGATATCTTGAGTTCAATTAGCAAGACAGCTTCTTGTCCTATTATAATATAATATAGAGATATTCCAGTACTAGCTTTGACAGTTGTCCAGTTAGCTATAATAATACTTGGCAGTACTTTCATCTATCTCTTTCCTATACTGTTTGTGTACTTCAAGAAACTATCTTTGATTAATTTATATTCCACTTCAATGATAGTATTGGACTGCAGGTGGTAAGTTAATATCTGGATTTATTTAACTCTATACTTCTTTATAAAATTGTTAATAATACTCTGATTTTTAAAACTGCTATTAAATATAATCTTCAAGGGAATACTCTATTATATAAATATATTCTTATACAGGAATTTTGAAACAGTTTTTGTGTCAGCTTTTGCAATAGCTCTATATTCCAGCCAATTTGACAGGCTGTTGTAAGTATATATAAGATAATTCTTTCCCCTCTCAGAGAGTATATATACTATATTGATATATACTTTCTGCTATACAGTACTCAGCTATATAGAATACAGTGCTTTTTCTTCATATTTCAGGTCTTGTCCCTGACAAGTACTATATATCTTGACTGTTTTTATATAATCAGTATAAATTCCCTTCTACCAGTATTGAGATGAGAGAAGGCTATGCATTTCTTCTCTCTTTTAATAACTGGTTTCTTGGTGAACAGCCTCTATTATATATTCTCAAAGTTTTGAATTATCAACTACTTGTTGAAGCAGTATCTTCTTATCTGATTGATAAAAGAGTTTGTCTCTTTCTACAAGGTATTGTATTACTTTCTTCTTGAACTGTCAAAATTCAGTGCCTGACATCCTTTTCAGTTTTACTATAGATATAAAGTACTGTACTATCTGCTCTGATTTCTTTAAGTAGATGTTATTAAGTATATATACTGGGTCTTCTTCCTCTTTTTCTGAACTTGTCCTAGATAATAACACTTCCACTGCATTCTTCCTTGTTTAATAAGTTATTCAGACTATATTTATATAGATATAGAAGCAATCAAGCTGAGAGTCTATAAAATTATTGATATCTTGTTCTGCTTTTATCTCTATAATGTCTTCAGCTGTTGCAGTATATTAAAAAAAACTATTAACAGCAGTATATTTTACTTCTGGAATATATTTTATAGTGAAATTGAAGAAATGAATTCAAGCAATTTATATATTAACAAGTACTCTAGGCAGATCAGTAACTGAGTAATTCAGCTGTACTACAAGAATCTGAGTATCTATTTTAAGAGTAAAATAAATGCTGTATATTTAATGATAAAGTTTCTTTAAAATTTTCAAGACAGCTTGATACTTTTATTTCCTGGAGTTATATTTACTTTCTGTATTGCTCTATACTCCCAACTTGAATTAAGCAGTATACTGTTATTTCTTGTAAACTCATATCAAGACTTTCCTGTACTCTGATTGGCTAGTATTGACTGCAACTATAATCTTCAACAGGTCTGTGGAGTAGTCAATAGGTATAAGTACTGGATATATACTAATCTTGATCTTGAACTTGTTAAATGCCTTCTCTGCCTTATCTGTTCAAATAAAGTTTGTATTCTTTTTTAACAGTATAAAAAGAAAAGCAGCTATCTAACTATACTTCTTAATACAAGTACAAAAGAACTCTGTAGTATCAAGGAAAGTATAAATATCTATCTTGCTCTTAGATATTGGCTACTGGATAATCTTAACTACTTTTATTATCTCAGGCCTTCTTTCTGTATTATTGTATATCTAGCTGATAATATTTATTCCTGTCAAATTCTATTGCAACTTCTCCCTAAATACAATACTGCCAGCCAACTCAATATACCAGAAGACCTTGCTCAGATTTTGAAAGTACTTGTATATAAATTGATAGATACCTGGGAATATTTCTTCCTTATTATACCTGATTTGAAATTTCTTTACTCTGATATTATCTACAAAGGTCTGACACTTATCAGGTGTGACCTTGTAAAGTATTATATATATTATATAAAGAAATTGAGTAACTGAGTTTGTAGCTTCTTGTAGCAGTCTTGTATTTTGATACAACTTAAATAGAGTTATAAATACTGTTATATCTCAATCTTTTTTATGAAGCTTGACTTGATTGTACCTAGAAAAGAAATTAATAAATAATATCACTACTATCCTGCCAAACTCCTTGGAGAACTTGTCAATATTTGAAGGTATTATTATATTTTAAATAGTTACCTTGTTAGGCAGTACTGCAGAGTTGATGAGGCAATATTTTTCTCTTTTTTTTTTTACCAGAAACTATAGATTGTAATACAGTCTATAACAGAGCTCTATAACTTTAGCTTTTATTCTATTCTTAAATATCTGTTCTACAATTCCTTTCAATATTCTTAGATATTGAAAGCTTGAAGCCTGCCATGCCTTGTACAGTATAGTATAGATTCTTTGTAGTAGTATAACTTCAGGTTGAATTTGTTCCAGTTTAATGAAATACTATATAAGAGCTTCTTTATAAAATACAAGAATTGTTTTCAATATTATCTTTTTATTGAATAGTAAATTATTGTCTACTAGCAACTTCTCTTCTCTTTTAGAAGTCATATAATATCTGACTGGAGAGGTAGACAAGTATAGATGAAACAACTCTTTATAAGAAAGTTCAAGACTGGGTTGTATATTGTAGTCTGGGTGATATCTTTCAAAGTATTGTAATATTTACTCCTCTCTTCCTTCTGGCTTGCTTCTATTAGAGACTTCTAAGTTCACTGGTTGAATCTTATCTGCTTTCCTTTTATAGACTGTAGCTATAAAGAATTCATTAACTGGTTTTTATTGCCTGATATCTGGATTTGCCTACCCTGGTATCTCCCCTCTGTATAATATATAATACTCAACCAGGCTCTCTTGCTCTTGTTGAGGTTGGAAGTAGTCTAATAAATTCTTTTTATCAATTTCAATAGCTAAACTTGCTACTCTTATTTGCAGATTTTCTTTTAGCTTGGATATTCTCCTGCTGTAATATCTGCTATCTAGTTTAAAGAATTGTAAAATTCAAATTCAGAGTATAAATAATTGTCTGATATATCTATATTCAATACTCCAAAGTTAATAATTCTTGTTCAATTCTTAGAGAATATATATTCTGTAATATTGCTCTTGTTATCTGTTTTTAAACTGAAATATACTTTTAATTGCTATAGTTGCCCCAGCAGAAGATTGGGCTCAGGGCCCTAGAATATAATAAATAGACTATAGATAGTCAGATCTTCTATAGTAATAGAAAGGCTTTGTATAATAGCAACACAGGCCTGTCTCTTACTGGTAACTGCAATTATAGATATTGATAAGAAATGCTCCAAAGATAGTTTCAGGTTCTTTATTAACTGTAGACTGATCAGGTTTATTTCTAAACTACTATCAAGAACAGCAGTTATTCTCTGATTGTTGATTTTTACTTGTATCTTTAATACAGAAGCAGCAACAATATTGTCCTCTTTAATTTTCTTGTACAGCAGTTCAGATACTGGCTCTTTTATTGAGAAGTGTTGGAGAGTAGATATATATATCTTGACTGCTTCTTTGAATCTGATAAGCTTTTTCTGCTTTTTCCTTACAATCAACTCCAGGGTTTTCACTGATTTGTTATTAATAAAGAATATATCTTTTATTGTAAGCTCTTTTACTGGTATATCAAGGATTTTTGCTACAATATTTTCTAAAATCTTTATATTACAGACTAACAGAGACTATTGATTAACAATGACCCAGAGAGGTAGAGGTACAGTGGAATAGAAAAACCAATGAAACTTGGAAGTTATGTAACTGGAAGATTATATAATCCAAGTAGTAGAACTGATAGCACTGGTAGACTGATATCTACCAGATCTACCAGATCTACAGATAGTAGACTCAGTAGTACTGATAGATTAATATCTACCAGATCTACCAGATCTACTACAGGATTTTCATTATATATATAAAGAACATATTTTCCCCACTCTTAGGAATAGAAGTCTTCTACTTTGTATTCAATAATAATACTGATCTTAGACCTATTCTTAGTTCTAGATCACTAGCTACAACAGCACTGCAATTCTACTTTGATATTATATAAGCTCTATCTTTGTATTCTATTAGGCCTTTCTTGATATACAGTGCAAGGCTGTCCTCTAGCTGGATTACTTTGTCTCTTTGAAGAAGTAGATCACCCTCTATTACTACAGTGAGCCAAGGCCTACAACACTGGCTTAGAGTAATAAGCAAGCTTGGTATATACCAGAGTGTATTCTCTAAGAGTATTACAGACTCCTGAGGTTTAGTTAAGGTTCTGCCCTGCTTAATCAGATAAGATACTTTGTAACACATTGAATGCCTATTTTTTGAAGTATTAGCTTGAAGAATATAAAACTACAACCTCTTTGAAATTTTTTAACTATACAAGGTTATGAAAACTTTCTTTGTCTTTCAACTATACAAGACAAAGAACACTTTGTTAATTCAGGTAAGTATCACCCTAGCTTAGAAAGAACTAACTAATAGAAAGACATATCTACAGCAGTTACAGTACAAGCCTTACTGGCTCAGATTCAGAAGCTTGAGACCAAGGTCAAAGAGCAGCAAGGAATGATTGACTAGATATATAAACAGATAGTCAATATTGAGAATTAAGTTGCAGCACAATCTACAAGCCAGGAGAAGGAAGATATTGCAGAGAAAGTAAAGATCTAATCTTTCAACAGAACTAGGAGCAAGTTTAGATCTTTTCTAGCACATTTCAAGATCTACTTTCAATTCAACACCAAGTTGACAAAGACTGATAAGTGCTTGATAGCAGTACAACACCTGCAAGAAGAAGCAGCAGTGTAGATACAACCCTATTTGACAATATAGTTTAGCAGAAAAGATTCTAAAGATCTTACATCTATTAAAACTGAAAGAATTCTTGCAATGAAGGATTTCAGACTATTCAAGAATATATTAACAGTGAATTTTGGAATCACTAACAAAGAGGCAACAGCAGTACAGAAAATTAGACAGATTTGATAAATAAGAGATGCAGCCAGATACCTAGCAGAATTCCAACAACTAGCTGCAGTATTGGACTGGAACAATAGTGCATTAGCAGGAGCTGTGTACAACAGGCTCAAAGAAGAGGTCAAGGATGAGATAGCAAGGTTGGAGGAACAACTCAACACACTATCTGAGATGATCAAACATGCAGTACACATAGACACAAGGATTTGGGAAAGACACCTAGAATAAAAAGATTACAAACAGTTCCCAAACTATACTGCAAAGCAACAGATATACAGAGAAAACTACAATCTTTACAGACTATAATCTATAGAACTAGATACAACTACAAGAAGCCAGGACCATGAAAAAGACAAGCTATATCAAAAGAAATTATATTTTTTTTGTAAGAAACCAGGATACTTTGCAAGAAATTGCTACAAGAAATACAGAAACCAGCTACAATGAAAGCTGAGAGCAACTATAAGAGAACAATACTACTCTACTACTGATACTAGTAGAAACAAACAACAATTCCTGTGTGTAACTAGGGCTGAAACTAGCAATACAGCAGATGAATGGAATAAACTATAAGAAGTTATAGTGGAACAGATATTCCAAGAACTAATAGAAACTTGACAAGTAGAAATCAACAGTGAGGCAGCCAGGCCAACTGGAACAATAAAGATAGAGCATCTATCACCTAACTATCAGAATCTACACTGGGAAGAGTGTAAGAGGCAATAAGAGTCAGGAAACCTACAAAAAAGTAGTGAAGATTGCAACTATCACTGGAGGAAGAAGAACCAGGATATTACAGATCTGGGACATCTATAATACTATGAATTTCCTATATTCACATGCAATTGCAAGTGGCATGAGAGAATACAAGATGAGGAAATTCAGCAAATCAGAGATAATCCAACCTATCACTATCATGGGCTGTACAGATATGATGTGAAAGATTGCAAGCAATGCAATGAAGTTGAAGTATAGGAAGATGCCCAGGAGGCACTGGAATGGCCCAGTTTACAAGACAAGGTAAATGTTGAATATCTACAGCATGAAGGGATACATTGGTTATTCTGTTACATGGATAGCTGTCTATTCCACTGGGAAGTGAAAGATAACCAGTACTATCCAGATCCACTGAAGCAGTTAAGGGCAACTCAGACAGAAAAGTTGTAGCCAGGAGAATGTACAATCTCAGGCTTTGACAAGGATGAAAACACAGAGTTGCTGTGAAGAGAGATTATAGACTATATCTACTACAGGACAAATCAAGAAATAATTAGTTACTACAATACCAGATCAAAGAGTAACAACAAGTGCAGGATCAGAGCACTGACTTGGTTGTTATATTAAACAAATAATTGCAAAATGCACTGCAGAGAAAAACTAGTAAATAGACACTTTCTATAACTACTATAGAAAGTACAGATCAGTGATAAAAGCTATTCTAGAGAGCTAACTTTTATACTCAAAGAATGGATGGATCACCTATTGTGTGATATCAACCACCTATGACATGCAGGGATACCTTGGGTATACTGTACAGAAATATACAGGAAGCTGGAGTACAATGTATGCAAGATCAATTATATATAAAGACCAGCAGAGCTAACAGAATACTGGGAAGAAGAGCAATATCATTAGTATAATAAGAGTACTGAGTTACAAATATATTATAAAGCCCAATGTAAGGAAATGCAGGCTAAAATAATAACTACAGATCTATAGCAGAGCAAAGCTAAGATATTACAAAACTGACTAGAAGGAAATAAATCTGGAGTATTTAAAATCTGAAAAGAACTAGTTAAGCAATAGATAACAGTATTTAAAAGAATTTTAAAAAATCTATTATAGAAACTAAGACAGGAGACTGATATTTTACAACTGCAGACAGAAAATAATAGTATTGCTATAAACAAGTGCCTGTGAGCAATATAACAGGACAGTTATTAGCTAATATAGATTAAAACAGCCATCTAGCAGTTACTGCAACCTTGAGAAGATACTATATATATACCTTGATTAATTCAGGGGCAACTGGAATTCTTATAGACAGGAATTTTATAAAAAGAGCTGGGCTATTGACAGAATTAAAGGAATAACTGTATTGACTAAATGGATTAGACAGAAGTCAGCTAGACTTTGTACAATGGAAAACATGCCTGGAACTATTAGTGATACAGGAACACCAAGAGCTTGTGAGCTTCAATGTGACCAATCTAGGGAGTTATAATATTGTCTTGAAACTACTCTAGTTGAAGCTGTACAACTCCAATATACACTGGCAGGAGGGAACAATAAGGCTAAACAGATGTAGATATTTCCCAGTACCAGACTTGACACTGGAAACAATTCACAGTTTACAGAAAACCAGGTGTGAGGCTACAGTAATAGATAAGTTGAGCAATCAAGGACAGACAGTACAAAAACAATCAATTAAATAGATAAATGCCATTGAATACAAAAAGACTGCTGGAACCTTACTTGAGAAGACAAGCCAGAACATATCTGAAAAAATCAGAAAAATAGTATCCAAGAAATACTGAGACTATAGAGAAATGTTTGAGAAGAAAAAGCTGTCTAAGAGTTTACCAGAACATGGAAAATAGAACTATAAAATACTATTGCTAGAAGGAAAAGAGCCAATATACAAGCCAATATATTGACTGAACAAAAAGAAGCTAAAGAAATTATACCAATATATTGACAAGAATCTAGAGAAAGAGTTTATCAGATCATTGATATTACCAGTAGAATACTCTATTATTTTCATACTGAAGAAAGATAGCAAGTTACAACTGTATATAGATTATCAACAATTAAACAGTATTACAATTAAGAACTGATACCTGTTATCTTTGATTGAGGAAATACAGGACTGATTTTAAAGAACTAAATAGTTCACTTCACTAGATTTGAAAGCAGGATACAACCAAATCAGGATAAAAGAAGGTGAAAAATAGAAAACAGCATTTCAAACATGCTACAGACACTTTGAATACTTGATTATACTGTTTGAGCTAATCAACATACCAGTAACATTTTAAGCAATAATTAACAAACTTCTTTACAAATTTCTGAATAATTTTGTAGTTATATATCTGAATAATATTCTGATCTTTATTGATAGTACAAGGATGGAATATACTGAGAAAGTGAAAGTAGTGCTTAACAGATTAAGAGAAAAAGATATACTGTTGAAACTAGAGAAGTGTGAATTCTCCAAGAAGGAAATTGAGTTTCTAGGATATATTGTTATTACAGAGAGTATACAGATAGATCTAGCAAAGATCCAAGCAATAGAAGAATAGCTAACACTGAAAACTGTGACTGAAGTCCAGGTATTATATAGACTTGCAAACTACTACTGACAGTTTATAGAAGGGTTTTCAGACCTGATAAAACCTCTTATATCTCTTTTCAAGAAAGATATTGAGTTTCATTAGGGAGAATAACAGCAGAAAGCATTTAAAGCAATTAAAGAAGCTTTCTGGAAAGAAGAAATACAGATACATTTCAACCTTATAAAACCTGCAATTATAGATACAGATATATTGGATTATGCAATAGAAGCAAGACTACAGCAAGAGAACAATTAAGAAAGAAAGAAACTGATTGCTTGCTATACAAGATCAATGACACTGGCTGAACAGAACTACAATATTTATAATAAAAAACTACTTGCAATAGTAGCAGCACTGAAAAAATAGTAAGTATATTTAGAAGGTGCAAATTACTAGGTAATTATAATTTCAGACTATTACAACCTTCAATACTTTATAACTACAAAGGAGTTGACACAATATCAAGCTTGTTGATCAGAGACCTTAGCAGTCTATAATTTTAGAATACAGCATTGCAAAGGAAAGGACAATGCTTGGGCAGATACATTGAGCAGGTGGTTGGATCTGATAACAGCCTATAAAGAGAAACAAGCACTCTTTAAAACTGCAGAAAATACAAATACTCTAGTCTTTGATTACCAGGCTTTAAGAGCTATACAATTGGTCACTACATTGGTAGAGCTTGAAGATGAATTACAAACTCAGATACAGAATAATCCTACTGCATTGAAAATTAAATGCAAAGACAAGTTCAAGAATAGCAACAGTTTGCTATTATATAAAGAACTGATTTACATTCTACTGAAATTGAGGAACAGGATTTTCAGAGAGAATTATAACAATCTAACAGCAGGACATTTTAAAGTTGAAAAAACCCAGGAGAGGATTTCAAGAAACTATTATTAGCCAGGATTATAGATATCAGTCAGAGATTATATATGAAACTGTAATTGCACATGAAACAAAGCAAATCAATATAAGGAGTATAGCTTGCTACAGCTGATACCTTACTTATAAGTACTGTAGAAATCAATAGCAATGGATTTTATTATAAAGTTACTAAAATTCAAAGAACTGTAAACAGGAATAGAGTATGACTCTATTCTAATAGTCACAGATCAATTAATCAAATATGTATACTTCTTACTATTTATTAAAGGAACATCAGCACCAGAAATAGTATATATACTACTACAGAATATATTTACAAACTATAGATTGCCTGAAGAGATTATCTTGGACAGAGATCTGAAATTTATAGAATATTTCTGGAGAATATTTACAGCATACTTAGGTGTGAGACACTAGGCTACAACAGTATACTATCTGCAGGCAGACAGATTGATAGAAAGATTGAACCAGACAGTAAAGCAATACTTACAGAATTATATAAATAACTGACAAGATAACTGAGTTTCACTATTGCTGACAGTACAGATTGTCTACAACAGTTTAAAACATGCAATGACAGGATATACACTATATTTTATAAATTATAGATGAGAACTAGATATTCTACAAATACTGCAACACACAGAAACAAGAGCATATCTAGAAAAGACAAGAGTTCAAGAACTTTGAAAATTGCACAAGCAACTGTAATTGAACTTGGAATTCTACAGTAAACAGATGAAATATTATTACAACAAGAAATGCCAGGAGGCATCAACTTTTAAAGGGGGGGAGAGAGTATATCTTTTATAAAGAAATATAAAGATAAAACAACCAAGCAACAAACTTAATTATTGAAAACTCAGATCTTTCAAAGTTTTAGAACAGATTGAACCAGTTATATATAAACTCACTTTACTGAAAAAGATGCAGATACACCTGACTTTTTATATCTTGCTAATTGAAAAAGCACCCCAGAATACCAAATAATATTCACCTGAAGTCAAAAACAAAGAACTGAATAAATATAAAGTTGAAGAAATTCTAGGAGATACAGTGTTAGAAAATGAATAATATTATTTTGTAAAATAGAAAGGATATCTACAGTTGGACAGTACTTGGAAATCTATTAAAAATTTAGAAAATGCTCAGGGAGTATTACAGCACTATTGAAAGCTGTAAAGTTGAAACCAGAAGAAGAGAGGATATTGCTGATAGTAGCCAGCAGAGCTTGCAGTTTATCTATAGCTATAGCCTCAGCCTGTTTTCTTTTATTCTCCTCCTCCTCTAATTTTTCCAACTTCTCAAGAGTTTGAGCATCAGATTCGAGAAATTGGCCCATACAATTATTTAAGAATTTCTCTTGTTGACAAAGTCACTGAGTACAACTTATTGATTCTTGGAGAGCAGTGAAAAGATGAAATTGTTCTGCTTCAGTATAATATTTGTCTGTTTCAATTTTCTCTCAGGCACAGTGTAACTTGTTTTATTTGAACCTAGAAACAAAGGAAGAATTATGAATACAAGGTTTACTCTACTGAATATATTTGCTACAATGTTTATTATATTCCAATATAATACAAGGTTTTTTAGCTTGTGCACAGCAAAGACACAGAGAAGACATGGTAATACCTATGAGTTTGATGTCAGCAGCTTGAACTTGGTTTTTGGCAGTGCAACTAGGAGCTATAGTCAACACATTCCAGGGAACACCTACAGAAAGAGAAGGAAGAACAACTGAAAGTGGGAACAGTGCCAGTTATAAAGAAAAGAGATAGATTGCTGGGACAGCTCACTAGAAAGAGAGGGGATAATGTTACAGATTAACAGAGACTATTGGTTAACAATGACCCAGAGAGGTAGAGGTACAGTAGAATAGAAAAACCAGTGAAACTTGGAAGTTATATAACTGGAAGATTACATGATCCAAGCAGTAGAACTGGTAGCACTGGTAGACTGATGTCTACTAGGTCTACCAGATCTATAGATAGTAGACTCAGTAGTACTAGTAGATTAATATCTACCAGGTCTACCAGATCTACTACAGGATTTTCATTATATATATAAAGAATATATTTTCCCTACCCTTAGAAACAGAAGTCTTCTACTTTGTATTCAATAACAATACTGATCTTAGACCTACTCTTAGTTCTAGATTATTAGCTACAACAGCACTGCAATTCTACTTTGATATTATATAAGCTCTACCTTTGTATTCTATTAGGCCTTCCCTGATATACAGTGCAAGGCTGTTCTCTAGCTGGATTACTTTATTTCTTTAGAGAAGTAGATCACCCCCCATTACTACAGTGAGCCAAGGCCTACAATGCTGGCTTAGGGTAATAAGCAAGCTTGGTGTATACTAGAGTATATCCTCTAAGGGCATTACAAACCTCTGAGATTTAGTTGAAGTTCTGCCCTGCTTAATTGGACAAGGTACTTTGTAACACTTTGCTTGTACTGTAGGTTTTATTCTTTGAAAGAAAACTGATTTTACTGCTTTTAACTGAATTAGAGCAGGAGCTGATACAATTATTTCTTTAATATTTTTTATATTACTGTTAGAGAGATCTTGAATCTGAGGCCTAGCTTTCTTTGAATTGAATACTTCTTCAGCTATATAATTTCCTATATATTTTATCTTAGTAATAGATAACTGCTGCTCTTCTATAGCTTTCTTCTTTACTCTTGTAAAAGTTTCTACAAAAGCTGAATTTATTCTGACTTCTTCTAACTTGTCTTTACTATTCTCCTTGTCAGTACTTCAGGAAGAGTTAACAGAGATTGAATTGATTGCAAATCTTATATACAAGATATAGATAGTGGAAACTGGTACAGCTGCAGTCTGATACTCTGATCTATTTAAATACTGCAGCACTGTTCTGCAGGTGTTCAACTTAGAATTTATTAATAATTCTTCTACCTTAGGCCTGTGCTGGAGTCTTTTCTTGATATACTTATTTTAAGCCTCTTTCTATTGCAGAGGTACAAAAGACTGCTGCTCTTCAAATCAGCTAAAATACAGTTTCTTATATATATAATCAAAGTAAACTAGTCTCTCATTCTTGTATCAAAGATATATATTATATCTTTACCAGCAATGAGATGGGTCTAGGCAGTAATAATAGATATTTTATATAGAATTGACAGCAGGTCTATACTCTGCTGCTACTGCTCCTACTCTAGCTACTGTGTAATTTATATAGAATACTGGAGCCATTTGCAGTACAATTAGTCTGTATTGCAATACTGCTTGTACAGCCAGTACTAGAGTATTAAACTTAGACAACAGCTTATCAATAGTCTCCTGCTACTTATTAATAACAGCAGCTATCTTATATTTTGTCTCTCCTTCTTTGTAATAGTACTTGAACTCAGGTTGATTTAACTGCTTATACTGTTCTATAACTTTGTTAAGATTAGCAGAGAGCTTTCTTGACTTCTACAACTGATCTTCTTTCTTTTTCTGTATTATTAGGTTTGTCATAGTTTTGATAAGATCCATCTATACAACTTCTTCCAGGTTATCCCAGTTGTACTTGAAGCTTCTAGTAACTTTCTTACAGAGCTTCTCTGGCATTGTATCAAGAAACCACATGCTTCTAGTAAACTGGTTGATATAGTATTTCTTGTACAGGACAGATGAAATTGTATTATACTGTCTTAAAAAGAACTTAGTAGTATTATCTTATTCTCTCTGCTCTCTGCTCATTGCCTTTAAATACTTTCAGGTATAGAGCTGCTGCTCTACATCTTTATTGCAATACTCTTTCTTCATCTTTTTACAAAATATCTTCCAGTCTCCCCTTATATATTCCTTGGTTATTTTCATCTATTCTCTGAGTTATATCTTTAAATAGTCTGCTACTTGCTTAAGTATTTCTAATACCTTATCAATTCCATGGTCAACACACAAACAGTAGAACTGTTGAAGGAAATTGGTCATATTCTTTCTATTGAAATATAGTGTGTTAGCAGACCCTACAGCTGGCAACAGGGTCACTATAATAAAGTAAGGCAGATTGTCTGCTGTTACTTTCTTTTCTGCAACAGGTGTCTCAGTTTTTCCTTTATTTTCAAACTCTATTTCTGATTGCAGAGTTATAATAAAAGCAGGGATTTCTTCAAGTTTCAGACCTTTACTTCCTGAGCTGAATCTCTCAGACTTGCTATCTGAATTCTTAAATATTCTTCTATACTTATAAGCTGGCTGAGGATTATAATAGATACTGAATACAGAGTTCTTTCCTTTCAGATTAATCAATAAAGGACAAGACATTGAATATAATAATACAAGCTGCAATGATAAAAGACTGTTAATAAATAATAGCTGCCAAACTTGCTGCTGTAGAAAAATAACAGTAAATAATAATAGATTTCTCTCTAGAAAATGATGTACTTTTTCTGTGTTGTATTTTTGATATAACTCTGTATTTTTTCTTTCTTTTTCTCTCTTTTCCTCCAGCTGACTCTCTTCTCTATTATCCTATTTATTCTGACTGTTTTCAGTGGACCCACTCCAGCTCTGGTACTTACTCTTACTTGCAACCTGCAAGCCTTTATTTATTTGCTTGTAAGATGAGCAATGCCTCTCTGACACTCTAGTACAGCTGGTCAAGGCTGAACTGAGCTGATTCAGATACTACAGTGCTCTCTTGTCACACTAGAATTGGTTTACTCTGTTTATAGTAGAGATCTAGCTTCAATAGTCTCCTCAATAACTTAACAATTTGTTCTCTTTCTTGACATGAAATATAACACTTTCTAATAACTGCTGACTATACCTTTTTCTTTCTTTTTCTCTGAGAATATTTAAACAACTCAATCAGAAGCCTTCTCAGGGATGTCAGATATAAATAGGAAAATAGACTACCCTCCAATATAGAGAGCAAGTCATAGAGTGTTTGTCAGAGAATTCAAAGAATTAGATAACAGTCAAGAAGCAATATACAATACACAATAAAAGAGACAATATACAAGAGATAATACAAGAGATATTCAAGATAGATATAATATACAATGTACAATATTCAAAAATTAAGACACTGTAAATAAGAAAATAAATATATTATAACTGTCCACTGCAAAACTGAATAATAAATACAATATACAATAATTTGTAAAGATTTAAAAATAATTCTTAACTCTTTTACTGCTGTCTGCTATTTCTCTTCTCTTTTTTCTTCTTACTGCCTCTTTCATGTCTTTAAAATAGCTGTTACTTCTTGTATCATGTATGTTATATCCTTAGTCATCAGTCCTAGAAGATGACTATACTCTTCACTACAGTAGTAGAATTAGTAGTACTGATAGATTTATCTACTAAGTCTATCAGATCTACTAAAGAAATTATTATATATATAAAAAATATATTTCCTTTATTTTTAGAAATAAAAGTTTTCTACTTTATATTCAATAATAATACTGATCTTAGATTTATTTTTAATTTTAAATTACTAGCTATAACAGTACTGCAATTCTACTTTGATATTATATATACTCTATCTTTATATTTTATTAGATCTTCTCTGATATATAGTACAAGGCTGTTCTTTAACTGAATTATTTTATTCTTTTAGAAAAGTAGATTATTTCTTATTACTACAGTAAGCCAAGGCCTATATACTAGCTTAGAGTAATAAGTAAGCTTGATATATATTAAAGTATATTCTCTAAAAATATTACAGATTTCTAAGATTTAATTTAGATTCTACTCTGTTTAATTAAATAAAATACTTTATAATACATTGAATATCTATTTTTTAAAGTATTAACTTGAAGAATATAAAACTATATTAAAAACTTTCAACTATACAAGTCTACAAACTCTTTCAAAACTTTTCAACTATATAAAATTATAATAACTCTCTTTATCTTTTAACTATACAAGATAAAAAATACTTTATTGATTTAGATAAGTATTACTCTAGTTTAGAAAGAATTAATTAATAAAAAGATATATCTACAGCAGTTATAATACAAGTTTTACTAGCTTGAATTTAGAAGCTTGAAATCAAGGTCAAGAAGTAATAGAAAATAATTAACTAGATATATAAATATATAGTTAATATTGAAAATTAAATTATAGCACAACCTACAGATCAGGAAAAAAGAAATATTACAGAGAAAATAAAGATTTAATCTTTTAATAAAATTAGAAGCAGATTCAGGCTTTTTTTAATATACTTTAAAATCTATTTTCAATTTAATACTAAGTTAATAAAAACTAATAAGTGCTTGATAGCAGTATAATATCTGTAAAGAAAAGCAGCAGTATAAATACAACTGTATTTAATAATATAATTCAGTAAAAAAAATTCCAGGAATTTTATATCTATTAAAACTGAAAGAATTCTTATAATAAAAGATTTCAGACTGTTTAAGAAAATATTAATAGTAAATTTTAGAATTACTGACAAAGAAATAATAGCAGTACAGAAAATTAAATAAATTTGATAAATAAAAAATATAGCTAAATATTTAGTAGAATTTCAATAACTAGCTGCAGTATTGAACTAGAATAATAATATATTAGCAGGAGCTGTATACAATAAACTTAAAGAAAAAGTTAAAAATAAAATAGTCAGATTAGAGGAATAATTTAATATACTATTTAAAATAATTAAATATACAGTATATATAGATACAAGAATTTAGAAAAGATATCTAGAATAAAAAGACTATAAATAGTTTCTAAATTATACTACAAAGTAATAGATATACAGAGAAAATTATAATTTTTATAGACTACAATCTATAAAACTAGATACAACTATAAAAAGCTAAAACTATAAGAAAAACAAGCTATACTAGAAGAAGTTATATTTTCTTTGCAAGAAACTAGAATACTTTATAAGAAATTACTATAAAAAAAACAGAAACCAGCTACAATAAAAGTTAAAAGTAATAATAAAGAAATAATACTACTCTACTGCTGATATTAGTAGAAATAAATAATAATTTTTATATATAACTAGAGCTGAAACTAGTAATATAGTAGATAAGTAGAATAAACTATAAGAAATTATAGTGGAATAAATATTCTAAAAACTAATAGAAATTTAATAAGCAGAAATTAACAGTAAAGTAATTAAACTAATTAAGATAATAAAAATAAAGTATTTATTATCTGACTACTGAAATTTACACTGGGAAGAGTATAAGAAACAGTAAAAATTAGAAAATTTATAAGAAAATAGTAAAAATTGTAATTATTACTGAAAGAAAAAGAACTAAAATATTACAAATTTGAAATATCTATAATATTATAAATTTTCTACATTTGCATGCAATTGCAAATAGTACAAGAAAATACAGAATAAAGAAATTCAGTAAATTAAAAATAATTTAATTTACTACTATTATAAACTATACAGATATAATATAAAAGATTATAAGTTATTATAAAGTATCTTGTCCAATTAAATAGGGCAGAATCTAAATTAAATCTCAGAGGTCTGTAATACTCTTAGAGAATATACTCTGGTATATACCAAGCTTGTTTATTACTCTAAGCCAGTATTGTAGGCCTTAGCTTACTGTAATAATAAAAGATAATCTACTTCTCTAAAGAGATAAAGTAATCTAGCTAGAGAACAGCCTTGCACTATATATTAAGAAAGGCCTAATAAAATACAAAGATAGAGTATATATAATATTAAAGTAAAATTGCAGTACTGTTATAGCTAGTAATCTAGAACTAAGAATAGATTTAAAATCAGTATTATTATTAAATACAAAATAAAAGATTTCTGTTTTTAAAGATAAAGAAAATATATTTTTTATATATATAATAATTTCTTTAGTAGATCTGGTAAACTTAATAAATAAATCTACTAGTACTACTGAATTTATTGTTTATAGATTTAGTAAATCTAGTAGATAAATTTACCAGTACTATCAATTTTACTACTTTAGATTATATAATTTTTCAGTTATATAATTTCTAAGTTTTACTGATTTTTCTGTTTTACTGTATTTCTATCTCTCTGGGTCATTGTCAATTAATAGTTTTTATTAATCTATAATATTATTCTTTTTTTTTCTAGTAAGCTGTCTCAGCAATTTTTTTTTTTTTTATAACTTGTACTGTTTCTATTTTCAGTTGTTCTTTCTTCTCTTCTCTATAAGTATTTTCTGGAATATATTAACTATAGTATCTAGCTACACTGCTAAAAACTAAGCTTGAGCTGCTGATATTAAATATACAGATATTATTATATCTTCTCTGTACTATTATTATAAATAAAAGAAAATACCTTGTATTATCTTCAAAAGCAATAAATATTGTAGTAAATATATTTAATCAGATAAATTATATATTTCAGAAGAGAAATTTATTCTTTAATTTAAATAATTTAAACTATACTGTATCTGTAATAAAATTAAATTAAATAAAGAACTTACTTGCAAAGAATTTTACTGTCTTTTCTCTCAGCTTTCTATTACTATAAATTATTTAAACTGTTTTAAAGAGCAGAAATAGTTTCTGAATATAAAGGCTAGCAAATTTATTCAATCCAATATACAAACTCTTGAAGAGTTAGAAAAACTAGAAGAGAAAGAAAATAAAAGAAAATAAGCTGAAGCTACAGTTACAGATAAATTACAAGTTCTGCTAGTTATTATCAGCAATATTTCTTCTTCTTCTAATTTCAACTTTACAGCTTTTAATAGTACTGTAATACTTTCTAAATATTCTCTAAATTCTTGATAGATTTTCAAGTACTGTCTAACTGTAGATATTCTTTCTATTTTACAAGATAATATTATTCATTTTCTAATACTGTATTTTCTAGAATTTTCTTAACTTTATATTTATTCAGTTCTTTGTTCTTGACTTTGAGTGAATATTATCTAGTATTCTAGAGTACTTTTTTAATTAGTAAGATATAGAAAGTCAGATATATCTATATCTTTTTTAATAAAATAAGTTTATATATAACTGGTTTAATCTGTTTTAAAATCTTGAAAGATTTAAGTTTTCAGTAATTAAATTTATTGCTTAGTTACTTTATTTTTATATTTCTTTATAAAAAATATATTTTTTTTTTCTTTTTAAAAACTGGTATCTTCTAGTATTTTTTATTGTAGTAATATTTTATTTATTTATTGTAGAATTTCAAGTTCAATTGCAGTTGCTTATATAATTTTTAAAATTTTTAAACTTTTATCTTTTCTAGATACACTCTTATTTCTGTGTATTGCAGTATTTATAGAATATTTAATTCTTGCCTATAATTTACAAAATATAGTATATATCCTGTTGTTATATACTTTGAACTGTTGTAGATAATCTGTATTATTAACAATAGTAAAACTCAGTTATTTTATTAGTTATTTATATAATTTTATAAGTATTACTCTACTGTCTAGTTTAATCTTTCTATTAATCTATCTGCCTGCAGATAGTATACTATTATAGTCTAGTATTTTATATTTAAATATACTGTAAATATTCTTCAGAAATATTCTATAAACTTTAGATCTCTGTTTAAGATAATCTTTTCAGACAATTTATAATTTATAAATATATTCTGTAGTAGTATATATACTATTTCTAGTACTGATATTTCTTCAATAAACAGTAAAAAGTATATATATTTAATTAATTAATCTGTAACTGTTAAAATAAAGTTGTACTCTATTTTTATTTACAGTTTCTTGAATTTCAGTAACTTTATAATAAAATCTATTGCTATTAATTTCTATAATACTTGTAAATAAGATATCAGCTGTAGCAAGCTATATTTTTTATATTAATTTGCTTTATTTTATATACAATTGCAGTTTTGTATATAATTTTTAACTGATATTTATAATTCTAGTTAATAGTAATTTCTTGAAATCCTTTTCTGAATTTTCTTAACTCTGAAATATTCTGCTATTAAATTATTGTAATTTTCTTAGAAAATTCTGTTTTTTAATCTCAGTAGAATATAAATCAGTTCTTTGTATAATAGTAAACTATTGTTATTTTTAAACTTATTTTTGTATTTAATCTTTAATACAGTAGAATTGTTCTGTATTTAAATTTATAATTTGTCTTTAAGCTCTACTGATATAGTAACTAATTGTGTAGCTTTTAAAGTCTGGTAATTAAAGATTAAAGTATTTATATCTTCTGTAGTTTTAAAAAGTACTTGTTTTTCTTTGTAAACTGTTATCAGGTCTGACTGTTTATTTAATATATCTATTTAAATATTATCCTTTTCTTTACAATGCTGTATTCTAAAATTATAGACTGCTAAAATTTCTGATTAATAAATTTGACATTATATTAACTTCTTTATAGTTGTAAAGTATTGAAAGTTGTAATAATCTGAAATTACAATTATCTAGTAATTTATATCTTTTAAATATACTTATTATTTCTTCAGTACTGCTACTATTACAAGTAATTTTTTATTATAAATATTATAATTTTATTCAGCTAATATTATTAATTTTATATAGCAAGTAATCAGTTTTTTTTTTTTTAATTATTTTCTTACTGTAATCTTGCTTCTATTATATAATCTGATATATCTATATCTATAATTGCAGGTTTTATAGGATTGAAATATATTTATATTTTTTCTTTTTAAAAAGCTTTTTTAATTACTTCAAATACTTTCTACTGTTATTTTCTTCAATGAAACTTGATATTTTTCTTGAAAAGAGATATAAAAAATTTTATTAAATTTAAAATTTTTTTTATAAACTGTCAGTAATAATTTATAAGTCTGTATAATATCTAGACTTCAGTTACAGTTTTCAGTGTCAACTATTTTTCTATTGCTTAAATCTTTACTAAATCTATCTATATACTTTCTGTAGTAACAATATATTCTAGGAACTTAATTTCTTTCTTAAAAAATTTACACTTTTTCAGTTTTAACAGTATATCTTTTTTTTATAGCCTGTTAAATACTATCTTCACTTTCTCAGTATATTCTATTCTTGTGCTATCAGTAAAGATCAGAATATTGTCTAAATATATAACTATAAAATTGTCTAGAAACTTGTAAAGAAGCTTATTAATTATTGCTTAAAATATTACTGGTATATTAATTAATTTAAATAATATAACTAAGTATTCAAAGTATTTGTAGTATATTTAAAACACTGTGTTTTATTCTTTGCTTTTTTTAATTCTGATTTAATTATATCCTGCTTTCAAATTTAGTAAAGTAAACTATTTAATTTTTTAAAATTAGTTTTGTATTTCTTCAATTAATAGTAACAGGTATCAGTTCTTAATTATAATATTGTTTAATTATTAATAATCTATATACAGTTATAATTTACTATTTTTTTTCAGTATAAAAATAATAGAGTATTCTACTGATAATATTAATAATTTAATAAACTCTTTCTCTAAGTTCTTGTTAATATATTAGTATAATTCTTTTAGCTCTTTTTTATTCAGTTAATATATTAGCTTGTATATCAGCTCTTTTTCTTTTAATAATAGTATTTTATAGTTTTATTTTTTATATTCTAGTAAATTTTTAAATAGCTTTTTTTTCTTAAATATTTTTCTATAGTTTCAGTATTTCTTAAATACTATTTTTCTAAAAGTAGAGTAGAGTAGAGTAGGAGTAAGAGTAAGAATAAATAATTAAAGATTAAGAATTTCTTCATTATTTAGAATAAGTATACAAAGTAAAATCTAGACACTGTTTCTTGTTTTAGAAATACAGTGAATTTTGCCTTTAATTTAACTTATCAGAATATAAGTTTTTTATATATTCTTTTATACTTTTCACTGATACAGAAATTGAGCTAAGAATTACTTTAAAACTGACAGAACTCAGGGTAAAGCAAGTGCCTTAGCTATATATTTACAAGAAAGGAAAAGAGTTTTTCTCTACTTATTTATAAGAATATTTTGAAAATTTCTCAGTTAAAAGCAGAAGAAGAGTACAGCTAGTTTAAACTTAAATTTAAACAGGTTTTCAAAAAGTAATTAATTAATTTCAGAAAGTCTGGTTTTTTCAAGTATTATACAGCTTTCAGAGAAGTATATATTCTTCTTTCTATCAGTTAACAAGTTTAAGCAGTATCTCTGCAGAATAAAATTTATAGAGAGATTTTTACCAGGCTAGTAAGCAGTAGCAGCAGCACATTTAACAGGGCTTATAAAATATATATTTACAAAAGTAGCACTTCTATTATATTTCTTTAAAAGGGTAAGGGTAAGGGTAAGGGTAAGGGTAAGGGTAAGGGTAAGGGTAAGGGTAAGGGTAAGGGTAAGGGTAAGGGTAAGGGTAAGGG